>APFE031554878.1:47646-62438 GCA_000404065.3 Pinus taeda
GTGTGTGTGTGTGTGTGTGCGCTTTTCGCAACATCCTTTATGCATCCCACTATTGGTCATTTATAGCATGCTTCTCTTTCAATCGTATATATGTATCGATGATATAAATATTGAATGCATTAATTCGTGTTAATCGCTTCATTTTGACTATTCATATGAAGTAAGCTTTAAATGATTGAATATCTCTGTTTATTCTATAGAGTCATCTATATGTCTGTTAGATAGATAAGGATTATTAAACGCTGCATTCCGAATGAATAAATTGTTCTCGGGATTAGTATTAGTGTTCCTATTTTTGTCAATAGAATAAGCTAGTCGCCTATCATCAAAAGCAAACTATTCATCACCCATCCATCCCTTTTATTCATTATCGGGAAACTGGTCCTGTTATCTCCAGTTGGAGCCACCATCCCAAACGGAAAAGGAGCTGTACTAAGGTCCGGACCGGGTGGTTATCCCCCAATGTTGTTGCAGCAATTTTGGAGGCCTCAACAGGTCCCTATACTACTAGTGTAACCCATTATTGTTATAAGTGCAACCCCCTTATTATATTGTTGTGCCCTTGTAGTCCCCATATTGTAATTATTGTGCCCCATAGAAGCCCACTATTGTTATTATTATGCCCTTACATTATTATTGTTGTGTCGGCTCTAATTATATTATGGCCCCTTAGACTCCTATATACAGAAAGGAGGTCTTGTCATTTGTATCATCCAAGAATTGTTCATTTGTGTAATGTAAAGGAGGTTGCCCCCTCGAAGAGGCTTATTTTGAAGTCATTTATCTATCTTTTCTATCTTTTTGTGAGCTGGTTTCATAACAATCTAATAGAAGAAATAAATGTTCTCATTGGATGGATTGGTTGATATATGTTCCTCTAACAAATGTTGAGCCATGCTATCGGTTTAAGGAAATTCTAAGAAAGGAAGGATTTTTTAATAATTACAGGAAAGATAAACAATTTGAATCATTAATGGAAAAAGAAAAAAAAATTCCAGATAGTGATTGTGGCCCTCATGAGAAATGTCTCATGTTTTTTTAGGTGAGGAGTTAATCTAAACCTAATAACAATTATCTTGTCACTTGTCATCAAACAAATTTCTTAACTTGTGATTGTCCATGGTCTATTCATGGCAACATTTGAAAGCATGCCAGAAAGGTGGGTTGGTTGTCTTCCCATTCAATGGATTCAAACCAATTACTAAATCATCAAATCACAACTAATTCATACAATGACCCTACTGAGATAAATATAGAGGGAATATCAGATCTTGGTGAAGATGTAAACACATTTTCCATGGATAATCACAATGTTGATGTAAATGTTGAAGGACTTTAGTTGGCCAAAGAGGAGTTATTTGGCTACATAGACCTGGTTTGAAACAACCCTCCTGCAACTTTGTCCAAGACTGAATAGTTGATTGCTTTAGTTAAAAAGATGTTGGATGACGCCAACAATATTCATATTATGGATTATGAATTCACGTGCAATTTGGGTGCTTTTGATTCATCTTTGAAGAGGAATAAGAGTTTCTTGGGCCCTAAAAAGAGAAGAAAACCAAGAAAAAAAGCAATATTGGAAATTGACTTGAATATCGCTACAGATGAAGATGAAACTCATCAAATCAACAAGCGAGGTCGCCCCATTCCAACAACGCATGGTTTTCCAGGTTTGTTGTAATAAATATATATATTTTTTTCAATTTGATTTTAATATTTATTAGTGTATTACATGTATTATCGTTTTTTTGAATATGTTCATGAATGTTTGATAGGTGGTGAGGATATGTTTGATGATTTGAGAAATTTGTCTGAATTGTCATTTAGGGTCAGTAAATAACTCCATGCATTTACACTCAATCTTTCAATACATCAATTTTTTTTTTCTTATCTTATAGAAGATAGATTTCATGGGGTTGTTCCATACTTTCATTATTCTTGCATATATTGGTGTCTAATCATGAACATGATATATAAATTGGAATAAAAACAACGTAAATGTAAGAAAATTTGTAGCGGAAATGCGACGAAATTATAATAAAACATGTCAAACACAATTTTACCAATTTTTTATAAATGCTCAATGTTAATGGTGATATATTATTGGAGAATAATATATGTTACAACATCAAAGATTATGTGTTTGTTGACAATTAGTTGTCGCACTAGTGGCAATGAGTGTCAACAACTGTGAGCCAATGTGTCATCAATGGTGTGTGGGAGAGTGTCCACATTAGTGAGGGAGTGAATATCAACAAGAAGATAGGGGTCACTCTGAATCTAAGGATTAAGGGAGATTTTCATGAATATTGTTGATACAATAATCACTATGTCCTGATTTACCAGGATGAAGATACCCTCTTGTTTCCATAATAACATTCCAACATTCAAACTCTTCTTTTTTTCTTAGTGTATAGGAATTTTTATATATCCTTGTTGGCAACCAGATCATTGGATAGCAAAAGCTAATACTGATCTAGTTATTCCCACATTGTTCCATGGAAATAATATATTGAGCAATCCTTGTTAAGGCTACCTTTAAGTTTAGGTAGTTAAAAGGATATTTATTTCGAGTTTGTTTTCCTGAGGCATCCCACCTTTATTTACATCCTTCTTGTGTGATAGTCTCCAATATTTGAATATGGGTTGTGAAATATGCAATGATATGCTACCTGTTCCTGGTGATATTCTCTACTTCCTATGAAAAGTTGGCCAATTGTTAATGTTCTTTTATCACCTCTTTAGGTATTTCATATTCTCCTCTAACCCGCAGAATGCGCTCGGAATTATGTTTAAAATTTTTAGGAGCTTCCACCAACTGGCCTGATTTCTCAAATACGATATAAAGGCTCTCAATTGGACATCCCCTACATAAGGGTTGGGATTCTAATTTTTGTCAAAAGACAACAAAAAATTAGGTTGGTACAGTTCAAAGAGAAAGTATTTTTCTAGATTCTTACATGCCTTGTATGCTTCTATGAAACCATTTTTCTATATTCAAAATAGAAAGGTTTATTTTTTATGATAGCACTCTTTTTAAACATCAACAATATTTTTGCCAAGTACACGTTATAATTGGTCGAAGGAGCCCTGCAACTAAGCACATCATCCATTATCTGTCTGAGTTGTTTCTTATCATTACCCATCTTGGACACCTTGCTTTGTAACTCAACCACTGTGTTTTTATGTTTTCCTTCAACTTTGTTTATATATTCTTCCCAAGTCTTTCAAAGTTCATGAATTAAGTTTCTTTGCAAATGGAAAGGTATTAGTTTTCCCTTGTAAGAGGGTATACACAAGGATAATTTATCCTTCGGTTCCTCATCCTCTGTTTGGAAATCAATGTCTTTGGCCAATTTGATCTATGGTTCCTGATCCTCTATTTGAACAACAATGTTTATCGTCAATTCCATCTCTAGTTCCTGATCCTCTATTTGTACTACTGTTTCTTTTGTCAGTTTCATCTTTGGTTCCTATTCCTCTATTTGTACAATTGTTTCTTTTGTCAGTTTCATCTATGATTCTGGTTCCTATGTCTGCATAGTTATGCCTTTAGCCGATTTCATCTCTAATTTTTGGTCCTCTGTTTGCACAACAATGTCATTTGTCTATTTTTTTCCAAGGGGTATATTTTCTTAGACCCCTGGAGAAAGTATATCTATGCCACCAATGGGTAGGTACTCTACAACTTCAGCCAAGCAATTTAATCTTTCAAAACTTTCTTTTTGTTTGAGCTCATATGTTAGTGTTTTAACTTTGTTTTCTAATTGTTTATTTTTCATCCAGAGAATCTTATTCGTCCTTAACAATGGAATATACAAAGGAATATTTGAAGGGGTACTTACTATTTCAATGTGCTTCTTTGTCAATTCTGGTGGAGCAGTTGTCAATTTTGGTGGTGCAGTTGCTTGGGGAGCTATTGCTTGGCCCTCCTCATCATCCCCATGCAAAATTGAAATTGAGGCAAGGCCATCTATTCTATACCATTTGGTTACTCCTTGTATGTATTCATAGTTATAATCAGGAGAGGAAACCTTCTCAACTTGTTCTTTTGTGTCAGAAAGGTGGCCTAATCCTTGTTCCATGAATCCTTGCTCCATGTATCCTTCTTCCATTAATAAATCTTGTGGATGCTCTTGCTATTATGTTGTTTCTTTTGTAACAACGGGGAGGGTTTCAGGAACTAGAGAAACATGACATCACTTTGTCCTCTTCTACTTGGTTTTTGGCACCACTGCCAAGAGCTTCCTGTATCCTCTCAATCTTCTGGTGGTAGGTTTACGCCCCAATATTTCTACTTCATCATCATCATCTTGTTCGTCTCCTTTCTATGGGTATTTAGTAGAAAAATCCTTAGAAACCCTCGTAGTTTGAACAATGAATAGCTCGACTGCCATATGGAAAGGTTCTGGAGGAATTTCCACATTTGGGATGTCATGGGACAAAGTTGAAGTTGGGATTTCATGGGGTGGCGTTGCAGTTGCTAGGGAATCCTCTGGCGAGGTAGCAAATTCAACATGCAGTGGCCTTCCAACTAATTCATCTCAAGTTCTCCCTTCCCTTTGCAATGCACTAAATACCAAAATTTTACTGAGGCAATGACGGGATAGGATTTTGAATTGTTGCTTTGATTTTTTCATCGATCAGGCCATATGCTCTAGGGTTTTTGTATAGTAAGAAAGGCATGTTAACCAACCTGCCATGACATAAGTGGTCTAATAACCAGAGGTGTTGGTAATAAATAATCGCATACCTTCCTTCGCACATCAAATATTTCTAGAGAAGGAATACAACATCTTTCCAAGGTTGTCATAATCCCCTCCTATCAAAGCATGTGTATATATTCTGCAGTTGTTTACTTGCCTCTAGGAATTGTCGCACAATGTCAAGTTGGGGTTTTTTGGGCACAAACCATTGTTCTCCTATCTGGGGTAACCCTGTCACTTCCGAAATCTCTTCTTATGTCACCTACATCATTGTCACCACTACCTCAGATCTACCCTCCCTGTAATGCATGGAAAATTCTAGAGCTATGTCATCGTCATACCCGTACAACTTGGGAATATACTCCACCCAGTCAGCATGTTCAAAAAATGGTATAACGCATGGAAATCCGTTTAGAAATGCTTTGGCAGGTTCTCTGTGAACTCTTTGGCCTCCCATCTTTAGTTAGAGTTCAGAGTGGCTATGGATGTGTTTGGAAAGTGAAACAATTTGCATGTTGGAGAACAACAAACAATGAAAGAGTTGAGGATAAGCATGTAATAATCATTCCAGTAATGATGTAATCACGTGGCATCCTTTATTGCGGTGGTCATTTGGCATCAAACTTTAGTTTATGCCTTGAACATGGTAGATTCCCCTTGTGCGTAGTCATATGTTGTCGCAATAGTGACCATTGGAATGAGAGGGTGAGTTCCCTACCATTTGGCACCAACCGTTGGTTGCATTCGTTATCATGGGATATTTCTGTTGTATACAATCAGAGGTAACTGCAATGGTGACCACTGGAATGGGAGGGTGAGTTTCCAACCATTTGGCATCAACCGTTTCTTGCTGCCATGATCAAGGGAGATTCCCCTTGTACACAGTCAAGAGTTTTTGTAATTGATGCAATTGATTTGGGGCAGCCCTGATTTTCCATCATAGTAATTTAAAGTTTGATTACGTGCAACTTTGTAGGCCCATGCACCATTACATTCACCCCTTAAATTACTTGCCTTAAAAAGTATTGGTTATAGTTTATTAGTTATCCTTGAATGCATATAATAATTTTGCATGATCATTAGGTTAACTTCATTGATTTGCAGGTTGTTCATATTATTTTCACTGTTTTGCATGCTTAGCTATTGTTGTTGTCATGTATGTTAGAACATGCTTCAATTCAAATCAGTTGATCTTGTGGCTGAAGATGTTGATAATGGAGAAATTCAGAGAAATTTAATGGTTTGTTTGGATATTTATACATTTATGTCCCTTAAATGAGGTTGGATCTATGAATTGGAAAAATGCAATATATCACAATTGCATTTTGCATTTAACCATGTATAAAAGGAAAATAATGATTGATCTATAAGTTATCTTGGTTGGCTTGTAACCAAGGGTATCTCACATAATTTGTTATGTTAGGGGCTTCTTTAAGAATTAAAGCTCATTAGACTTTTACTAGAGACTTGTATAAATTTTTCATGTGTTACTCGTGGATAATGAATGAATGCATGTTTCTAGAAGTTGGAAACGTGAAGAGGTATTGAAGGCATTTTAAGGTCTAGTTTTGTAACATCTTTTGGAGTCCTCGCTATTTGACAATAAAAATATTTATTTTGTTGTTCATTTTTGGGTTATGTTTAAAATGATCTTAACTGATAAAATAAGATTTGTAAAAGGAAATGCTAATTCTCCCCCCACCCTTCTCAGAGTTTCCAATAGATAGACAAAACTGAACTATAATGAAAATGACACAACTGAACTGAAATGACATGTTAGACACAACTGAACTATAATCAAAATGACACATCTGAATTGTAATCACAATGTAATTCCATTAATAACATTGAATGAAAAATACATTCTTTACATACATGTTGTGTTGAGATATAAAAAAATTACCAAAAAATAAAGTGAGCCCATCTGTAAAAAAATATTATATAAATACATCAAAAATGATGGAAATAATGGTTGTTTATGCTGCTACAATTTATCAAAAGAAATAAGAATACCATAATAGGACTACCACCATAATAACCCTAATAGAAATTACAAGAACAATCCATTCATTAACAAGCTACGCATATCGATGTCTGTCAATGACAATTGGTGGAGCACATGCTGGCTCCCCCACACATCTTGCACATTTGCATACATTGGATGTTGCTTCAATGAGTGTATCATCAACAACCCTTTGAACATCTGATCGCTAAGCTATGTTAAAGCTTTGAAATTGTGCAACAATGTTTTTTTCTTGTTTGTAGAGGGGTTTCAAATTTTGTTTTCTGACTTGGTATATTCCAATCATTTGATTGGTTATGAATTCTGAATTGGTGTAAGTGACAACATCACTTGCACCATTCCTTGTCTCTCTTAGCCCATCAACCAATGCAAGATAAGAGGCTTCATTGCTTGTGGTTGTCCTCAGAATTTCTTTAATATTTTGATACACTTGGCTTAGTGCTTCATTGTGAAGCACAAATCTAGTCTGTGCCTAGCTTGGGTTTGGATGGCACCAAACCTGGATGATTAATGTCTAATTTTGGACCATCTGAAAAGAACAAAACAATTAAATGAAAAAAACAATTTAATGAAATTTTGTTAGATTGTTAAAACATGATTGTAGCAACTCACTGTTGCAGTGGAAACAACTCGTTGTTATAGTGGCGGCAAATCCCTACTACAGTGAGTTGTCGCCACTGTAACAATGAGTTGCAACCATTGTAATAGTGAGTCTCCTTGTTACCCACACACATTAGGATAATAGCCACTGTAACAATGAGTAATATAACAACACCACTATCATTTTATTAATAAACCAAAGTTGAAAAAACAACCAACTCATTTTTTTTCATTCAAATCTTGATGATATTTATATTGATAAAGTAGAATATAGTGAAGATGAAGTGTGACCTTCCTTAAGGGAAACAAAGACCACAAAGAGAAAAAAAAGTAATGTTTATATTGCATGTTTACCAAGTAATGTTCTTTACATCTATAACCTTATTAGTAGTATTGTGTATATACATTTTAAAAAGAAACATAAAATATAATTGACATAACAAAAAGGGGAATCATAATTCCCCTCTATAAAACTCACCAAATGAAAACATTTATTCTGAATGCAAGTAGACATGTTCTTATTTTTACCATTGTTGGGAATCCTTATATTCCTTAAGATCTTTGTCATTGAATATGGGGTTGGGGGGTATCTTTAGACCCATGAGGAAGTATTGTTTTTTACATTGAGTTATACTTAGTATCCTTTGGGGTTTTTACTAAAATATTAATGTTATAAATTGTTATACAAACTATTTCAATCTTTTTATCCATTAAAAATAATTTATGAAAAATTTCCTGTTATTGGTGATCTATTTCCTCCATAGTATGTGCTATGAACAATTTATTCAACAAAAAATCTTTCAGAGATTGAAAACTTTGGTAACCTTGGATTGAGGGAACCCAATGTTCAAAATCAAGTCCCCCAATTCTACTTCAACATGTTGACTAGAGAAAATACTCATTTTATACATAATAAAGTTTTCAGTATGGGAAATTTCTTCCTTAATAGTTGTATAGAAATAATAGTAACCTTGGATTGAGGGAACCCGATGTTCAAAATCGAATCCCCCAATTCTAGTTCAACATGTTGACTAGAGAAATTACTCATTTTATACCTAACCGAGTTCTTAGTATGGGAAATGTCTTCCTTGATAGTAGTATAGAAATAATAGTGTTAATTAGATGTCCCATTCATGGCATCACAATCATACATGATGCAATGAGGGATATTCTAGTGTAGGGGATTGTTGGGAGCTTTTTTGGTCACTCGTTTGAGCTTGTATTTGTTGGGATCATAGTTCATTGCTAGAGTTCAATATTCCAATTTGAGGACATTAAATAAGAGTTATAGATAGCTACCCAGTTAGAGAGAAAAAATTGAAAGAGGCCTCCTAGATTGACACATGAATTCCCCTAATTGTAGTTTGGATTTTCCTACCCAATTTTGATGTGGAGTCAAACTAGATGACAAGACAATGAAAATGAATAAATCAACAATAAAGTTAAAGTAAACTAGATGAAACAAACTTGGAAGAAATACCAAAGAATTCATGAAGGCCACCATTCTTTATTCCTCTATGAATATTTTTTCGCTTGATGAATGAACAATTTAAACATATGCCACTTTTTGAAGCATGATGGTTCATGTGATGGGATTATTGTTGATTTATTCCTTTTCATTGTCTTGTCATCTAGTTTGGCTCAACATCAAACTTGGGTAGGAAAAACCAAATTCACTTGATGAATGAACTATTTAAACATATGCCACTTTTTGAGGCATGATGATTCATGTGATGGGATTAATGGTCAAATCAGACCATCTAAGAATCAAATGGAAGACATATGCAACAAAATCTCCCATTCCAAACACCATCCAAAACCTTGTTTATTTCATGATGTAGTCCCCATGGACATGTTGGCTTGTTTAGTTTGGGGCTTGTGACACCTCATCTAATAAAGTTATGACTACTACATTATTGTAATTATAAAATTTAATTAAAAGCTAATAATAATTGAGTCAAGGTGTGTTGCCTAGTATGGGGGAAATGTTGCAATGGTGTAAGTGTGCTTTTGCAAACATTTACATGGTTCAGTTAACATAAATAATAATAAAAAGACATATATGATTTCAAATTCAATTTGTTGTATTCTAATTTTGTGTTTAATAATAAAATTACAAACAAAATACAAATTACAAACAACAGTAACAAACAAGTTGTTGTATCCCGGATCCGGGTGACGTTTCGGCATTAAATGGCTTTCATGCAACATAAAGAACCCAGGTACTGCCACCTGCAAAGCAGCGTGGCATCCCAGATCACAATCGATAGCAGAGGGAATGTTTTTTATGGTTGCAGGACAGGGCAGGCTGGCGACATTAATGACGGACGCGCTTCAAATCTGCTTGGTGATGGTTAAATACATGGCGTTTCCATACGTTCATTCCACCTCCAGCGTTCAGGTCTCTGGTTATAGGTTTGGTTTTCAGTTATGGTGTGAAGATGTGAACGCGTCGGGCTTCAGAGTTAAGATTCAGGCTCACTCGGGTTTGAATTTGCAGCACCTCGAATTCACCTGCGCGCTCCACAGGGGAATTAGTTCAGTGGCTTGGCGTAAGTGGTATGTTATTTGTAATATCAGTTTTGTCTGTGTTGCTTCTCGATTTCGGGCTTCAATTGTCTGCACTTACGGGCCTCGGGTTCAATTGTGTCATTCCACTGGTTTTAGGCTCTGTTCCTTTGACTTTTCTGTGTCTGTTCTGTGGGTTGGCAAAATGAAGTGCCATGGGAAGCGGATTCGCTCGGGTGACCGCCCTGGCAGTGGCAAGCGGCCCTCAGTCAATCCTCGTGCCAACCCAGCACTTTCTCCCATCAACCTCTCTTCCTCTCCTGAGGACCTTCCCCCCAGCAATCCTCCTCGCAAGCCGATTCCCAATAGTACCTTTCAATCTACTTATTTTAAATTCCAGAGCAATTTGAATAGGCCTTTGATTTCTACTCAGATCACCATTCTCATGACGGAAGAAGAAAACCAAGTTTCCCCTCTTTCCTGCATTGTGCCCAACCCCTCTCACAGCAGTGAGCGCTCCTCGGCCGAGGATTCTCTGGGTATCAAGCGGGAGATTGAGCCTGGTCTGCAGGTTAATTTGCCCCCTGTTATCCCTCCCCTAGTTGACAGTGACCCAATTGAAACAGAGACAGATGCAGTAATAACCGACCTCGACAAGGTGATGGAAGGCAAGGAGCCTCTCAGTCATGATGACGCGTGTCAAGATGTTGAGGAGACTCATGGGGAAGCAGAGGAAAATGATTAACATGCGTTGTGGTTTGCCTCTTTTTGTTCTTTGGTGGGTGCTCAGAGGGAAATACCCAGACATTTTGGTCATGGTTCGGCTTGACGGCATCAACTTCAGGTTATGGTCTCTCACTGACGAAGCGTCCGTTCTCCTCCTGGACATTTGCAATCAATTTTTCTCATCTGTTTCTCTTCTTGTATATCAGTCTATGTCCAATTGTAATGCCAATTTAGTTGGCTGTATGTTTTTGTTTTCCCCCAGTTCTCACAGCGATGGGGCAGTTCTGTAATGATGAAGGCTCTCGGGTTCCCGCCCTTGCAGCCTCCGCTATATGTAAAAATATTTTGATTTACAGTTAATAGAATTAGTTGTTACAGAGAAAAAAAAACAAACAATTTGTTGTAGTGGTGACCAGTGAGTTTCCACAATGGAAATCTAGATAAGTGTCATAGCAGCAACTCACTGGTCACCATTGCAGCCACTTATTGGTCACCATTGCAGCAACTCACTTGTCATCGTTGCATCAATTCCATGAAACAACATCCTGGAGCAAAAATAATGCAAATAATTGTAGATAATTTGTAGAAAATGCATATAATTTGTAAAAAAAATAAATTTACCTTTGCAAATGGTAACCATGTCTCGCTTGGCAGAGGAGAAATGCACTCGGAAAATTTATGAAAACAATAGGCAAATTCTCTAGGGCTTCTGGGGCAGTGGATCAACGGCAAAACTTCTTAAATTCTACACCCGCTAGCTTACTCCAATGGAAATTGGGTTTCCTCTCTGAACTGGTCAGCTTACTCCGGTGGAAACTGGGTTTCCTCTCTTCATTGGTGAGCTTACTCTTGTTAACTTACTCTCTAAAAATGGAAACAAATCAATATGTGCCAGCTCCGACGAGTTCTTGAAAATGGCAGGTGAGAACCATGAAAATGCTTGATTCATGTTGCATGAGAATGATAGTCGATTTGTTCCGTTCTTGAAAATGAAAATGGCAAGCAGACTTTTAAATGCAATTGATGAAATGAATGGGCTTCTGAGCTACTAAATTCCTCTCAACATAATGAAAATGAGAATGGAGCTTCTGAACTCAGTGGGAAAATTCTCCCAAAATCCTGTCTATCCTCCCACATGCAGAAGATTTGTCAAAAAAACGATGGTATGCTCCATTTACTCCCCCATAAATTTACTAATTCAAATTTCAGATTCTTCTTTCTCACTCTATATACAACTCGTGGGTGGCCATTGATGAACACATATGCGACCTATCACTTCAACGATCTAGTCTACAAATTATATGCAACAAGCTAATAGAAACGTTGGCGTGGACGACGAGTGAGGAAACCAATGTTAATTCCAACAAAGTTGTTTCATTTACGTTGGGGATGGATGGAACCCATATCCTGGAGGGTCGTCAGAAAGGCCTCATTGTTGGTGAGGGGGGAGCGAAACCCAAAGGATGTTCCATTGACCTATTAGCTTACTCCTAATGTTAATGACCTTGGGGATTGGTCTCAGCCTCCAAAAAGTACTAAAAAAATGATTTTCCATGTTGTTCATCAACTGTAATATATCCATTTTATTGCTTGAAGGAGTTGCTCTATGTTTGGCCTGGCAAGGTATGCAATAGATCAGATTCAGGGGCAACCAAGGCAATGGAGAGTATTTTCCATATAATAATAGATTACTGCAACACAATAGTATATGACATTTTGCATCCAGGTCCAAAATCAATGAATGATATCTAATCCGTCTTAGGATTATAATATGTTGAGATTTTCTGTTTCATATATTAGGCAAAAATCTCTAAAGAATGACAACAATATGAATTTGTTGCTAGATTAGCTCCAGGTTGTTGGGAGAGAGTTAATGCATCCTATATTTGTTGTGAGAGGATTTATGAGGCAGTTAGATTCTCTTTGCTATAAATCAGATGTCCATACGGATTGTTTGAGGTGTGAGAGTTTGTGAGGAAAATATTATTTTTTAATCTCCCTGTTTGATAATAAAGAATTGTTGATGCCTATGTTTGGTGGACGTAGCCCAGATTGGTTGGGTGAACCACGTTAAACCTCTGTGTTTTCTGTGCATGATTTAATTGATGTGTATATGTTTTCTTCTGCTGCGCACCGTTGGCTCTAACAAATGGTATCACGGCAATGTTGGAGGTGAATCACCAGCACGCAGACCAGAGAACATTGATGCGTGGAGGTCATTTGTTCCACCTGCGTGGAGGTCGATTGTTCTGTGCGTGGAGCGTATCTGCGTATGTCCACTGGTGCTGATGCGTGGAGCGTATCTGCGTAAGGAGGATTGCTACGTGGTGTGTATATTCTTGCCTGCTAGTGTATTCAGTTGAATGGTGCGCATAATTGTTAGTGTATTGAATGTTGGTGCGTATAATCCATTCATTGTTGGTGCATATAATCTATTGAATGCTGGTGCGGTGGTATTGCGTGCTGGCCATGTCCCTTTGCTGCGTGGAGTCCCGGAGTATTGGTGCATTGAATGGTGCAGTGGAAGAATCGCTGGTGCGCAGAATTGCTGGTGTGTAGAACCTGATGCGTAAACCTTGCCGGCATCGTGTGTGGTATTGCGTGCTGGTGGTGCGTTGGTATTGCATGCTGGTGGTTACAAATTGTAAATTCCATTGAACTACTGTGGGTTTGCTCTACGCTATATTATTTCCTCATCCTTTTCTATATTGGTGAGCTGGTTTACTTTAAAGTTTCCACGGAATGGCCACCTTTAAGAGCGCATGATTGCTGGTGCGTATGGTAACTGGTGCGCCTCAACCTTGTTTGTTGCACACCTTGTTTGTGCTGGTGCGTAACCTTACACTGCGTGGAGGTGGTATTCAATTCATTGTTGGTGCGTACTCCAGCGTAGAGGTATTTTTTAAACCCGCGTGAATTTTGTTTTTTGTGCATGTTTTTTGGTGCGGTAAGCGTGGCTGTGGGCCTACGTGTGTATGTGATATACATTACCTGGTGCATGAATATTTATGTGTTGTAATATGCTGCTGGTGCATATGTGATATACATTACCTGGTGTGTGAATATTTATGTGCTGTAAGTTTGTTGAGTGTTTTAAAAAGACCGCACTTTTGTGAGCATTGAGTTTTTTTTTTTTAAAACGTATATAACATTTTCTGACAAGTGCATATGGCAGAAATTTTTCTGTGAATTACAAAGGGCAGAAAGTTTATTTTTTAATAACAAGCAAAGGCAGTGTAATATAAGGCATAGGCATTTTTTTTGTTTTTTAATTGCTGGTATGTAAAAGGTGGTTTTGGAGATCATTGTTTTTTGGTTGATACCAGATGGCGAAAACTCAGAGTGCCTGGTTTGAAATTGAGAAGTTTAATGGAAAAAATAATTTCGAGATCTAGAAGGTGAAGATGTACGATTTGCTTGTCCAACATGGTGTGGCAAAGGCGTTGTTGGGAAAATCCAAACAGCCTTACAACATCACAGATAATGAGTGGGCCAAGATGGATGAAAGAGAAATAAGTGCTATTCGACTGTGTCTAGCTGATGATGTCCTGTTTAATATCATGTCGGAGACAACAGCTGCTGGTTTGTGGACGAAACTGGAGAAACTGTACATGACCAAATCCTTAACCAATAGGATTCTCATGAAGCGACAATTGTATAGTTTGCGAATGAAGGAAGGTACATCGATTGTTGATCATTTGAATGCTTTTAATACTCTTTTGGTGCAATTACAAAGTATAGAAGTAAAAATTCAATCCGAGGATAAAGCTATTACTTTATTATGCTCGTTGCCCGAGTCATGGGATCATTTTGTTACTTCTATAAGTCTTAGTTCATCAGAGACTATTGAGTTTGATGATGTAGTTGCATCTTTATTATTAGAAGAAACAAGGACAAGGTCGCATTCAGAAACCTCTACATCAGAAGCTATGATGGTTAGAGGTCGTTCGAAAGAAAGACGCTCCAGGAGGCCGAGCGACTCACGTTCAAAGTCGAAAGGGAAAAAGAGTAAGGTAAAATGTTGGTTTTGTGGCAAATCAGGGCATTTAAAGAAGGACTGTTGGAAGCGACAACAACAAACTTCTAAAGCAGATTCTTCAACAGAAAAAAAGGAGGCAAATACGACAGATACAGGTTCGACATCTGGTTCAGGTATGAGTGATGAAGTATTATCAGTTAATGTGTCAAATCATGGTCAACATTGGTTGTTAGATTCCGGTGCATCAAAC
>APFE031554884.1:0-17855 GCA_000404065.3 Pinus taeda
TCTAGCCTAATCTAGACTAGGCTCACGTACCAAAGCCTATCGTAGCCTACCCTACCCTAGGCTACCTATCCTAACCCAGCCTAGCCTACCATACCCTACCCTAGCCTACCATACCCTAGGCTACCTAGCCTAGCCTAGCCTAACCTACCTAGCCTAGCATAATGTAGCCTATCCTAGCCTACCTAGGCTACGGTAACATAACCTAGCCTAGCATAATGTAGCCTATCCTAGCCTACCTAGGCTACGGTAACATAACCTAGCCTAGCCTACACTATCCTAAGCTTATCCTAGCCTACCTAACCCAAGCCTATCCAACCTACCCTAGCCTAGCCTACCTTAGCCTAACCTAGCCTAGCCTAGCCTAACCTAGCCTAGTCTATCTTATGCTAGCCTAGCCTACGGTAGCATATCGTACTCTAGGCTACCCTCCCTAGCCTACCCTATCCTACCCTAGCCTAACATATCCTAGCCTAGGGTATCCTAACCTACCTAAGCCTAGCCTAGCCTTTCCTATCCTATCCTACCAAAACTTCGCCTAGCTAGCCTAACCTACCCTACCATAGCCTAGCCTCGCCTAGCCTAACCTACCCTAATCTACCATGGCCTACCCTACCCTACCCTACCATGCTTAGCCTACCTAACCTACTTAGCCTACCCTAGCCCAACATAATCTAGCCGAGTGTACCCGAGCATAGCCTACCCTAACCTGCACTAGCCTACCCTACCTAGCCTACCATAACCCAGCTTGTCCTAGCCTACCTAACCTACCTTTGCATAACCTAGCCTAGCCTACCATATTCTAAGCCTAGCTTATGTCAAACCATTATCCCAGCCTAGCCTACCCTAGCCTACCTAGCCTAACCTAGCTTAGCCTAGCCTAGCCTAGCCTATCCTACCCTAGCCTAGCCTACCTTATCCTACCCTAGCCTAGCATAGCCTAATCTATCCTAGCCTATCCTAGCGTATCCTAACCTACATAACCCTAGCCTAGCCTCACCTATCCAACCCTACCCAAGATTAGCCTAACTAGCCTACACTTCCCTACCGTATACTAGTATAACCTAGCCTACCCTACCTTGGCCTACCCTAGCCTACCATATCTTACACTAGCTTAGCCTACCCTATCCTACCTAACCTACTGTAGCCTATGCTAGCCTACCCTAGCTTACCTAGCCTAGCCTAGCCTACACTACCCTACCCTACCCTCCCATAACATAGCCTACCCTACCTTACCCTAGCATATCTTACCCTTACCAAGCCTCCCTAACCTACCCTAGCCTAACTTAGCCTAGCATAGCCTACCTTTACCTACCCTAGCCCAGCCTAGTGTACCTAGCCTAGCCTAGCCTAACTTAGCCTAGCCTAGCCTAACGTAACCTAACCTAACCTACCATA
The DNA here is from genome assembly GCA_000404065.3 of Pinus taeda. Taxonomy (NCBI): domain Eukaryota; kingdom Viridiplantae; phylum Streptophyta; class Pinopsida; order Pinales; family Pinaceae; genus Pinus; species Pinus taeda. The sequence goes on from APFE031554884.1 coordinate 1,396, forward strand.
CCCTAGCCTGGCCAACCCCACCTAGCCTAGCCAAGTCTACCTCACCTAGCCAAACCTATCCTACCCTACCTATCCTACCCTACCTAGCCTACCTAGCCTAGCCTAGCCTAACCTACCTAGCTTACCTAGGCTACCTTACCCTACCCTACCTTATCCTACCCTACCTAGACTACCCTACCCTAGCATAACCTAGCCTAGCCTAGCCTATCCTAAGCCTAGCTTATCCAAGCCTACCCTAGCCGACTCTATCCTACCTTAATCTAGCCTACCCTGGCATAACCTTAAGTAGCTTATCATAAACTAGCCTCACCTAACTTTATCCTAAACTAGATTATCTAGCCTAACCTAAGATAGCCTAGCCTATCGTATCATAGCCTAGCCTAGCCTAGCATAACTTAAATTAACCTAGCCTAGCATGGCCTAAAGTAGCTTAGCCTAGTTTGACATACACTAGCTTGAACTAAGCTTTCCTAGCTTAGTTTAAACTAGCTTGGACTAACCTAGCCTAGCCTAGCTTGGCCTAACCTATCCTAGCCTAGCTTAAACTAAGCAAGCCTATCCTACTCTGGCCTAAAGTAGCCTAGTCTAAGCTAAACTAACTTGGCCTAGCCTAGGCTAAATAGTCTAGCCTTACCTAGCCTATCCCACCCCACTCTACCCTAACCTACACTAAACTAGCCAAACCTAGACCCTAAATCTCAATGTATATTATAAATATACATCATGCATGAAAGTGAAAGAACTTCACATAAAAAAGTAGTAAACATAAGTAACGGATTTATTAAGAAAGTTACAAAATAGAAATTTATGTTTATTGAAAACATATTTACATAATATAAATTCTATAATAAAAATAATTTTTCAATATACAACGAAAACATATATAAAAATATGGTTCAGTTAAGTAATTAATTAATAAATTTATAAAAAAGAAAACACTTTAAAAAACAAAATCACTACTATAAAATTTATATATTATATTATTAAAAAATATAAAAATAAATCATATGAAATATATTAATGTTTAGGAAATTATAAAAAGACAATTTACTTTATTGAGAGCACACTTTTAAAAAAGACAATTTTATATCAATTAAGGAAAAATAAAATTCCTTATTTCTTATTTTAGTAAATAAAACTGTATAAAAAATTAAATAAATATTTATTGAAAAAATATGAATTATTGAAATATAAATTTTATAGGTTATTCAAAATATTTTCATAAAAAAGATACTATCATTTACATGTAACAAATTTTGGCTCACTTAAATTACTGAAAAAACATACATTGAAATAAATTGAAACATTGTGTATATATATGATTCGGAAAACAATGGAATTGGAGGTGAAAAAACGCTTATCGATTTTACTTCCAAAAAAGACTATGACTGTGAAAACAATGAAAGCAACCTCAAAAAGGAAATTCTATACGCACATAGGCATGCGACTTTCAACTTTAAATATTAGGTGTCCTCAAATGGAGATGTCAGCGATAAATACGAATACGAATACGACTAAACTCGTTGTTTATCAAATCATGATAGTGATTCATTCGAAATTCCAAGGGAGTGCTGAGCTTGCCGCCATCCTCAGCTTCTTGACGGAAATGTCGCCTAATTTCTTGGTTTATTTGATACTCTGTCTATCGTCCTTTGTTTTGGAAACAGAGCCCATGGGTCCCTCCAGAAGAGGTCCAGTAGTGTTATCGTCCAAGAACCGGAAGTCAATACCAGCTGGAGTTTCGTTGGCCTTGGACGGGGACCTAAAAGATGCCAATGACGCTGGCGATTCATCAGAAGCCTTGTGGACGTTTTCAAGGCGCCCTTTACGCTCAGGACTAGCTGGCTTTCGCGATGGGATAGATATGGCTGGCTTGCAATTTATATCTGAGCGTTTTCCTTAATGGAATTGGAGAGTTTCCTGCATATTCTCTGAAAGCAATTATGGTCGACAAGTTCGAAAGGAGGGCTATTCTCATCTTGGATACGCGTGAGACGCTCTCTTTGGAACGAAGAGGCAATACAAGGCGGAGGGAATGGAGAAGAGAGCAACCCTATGCCGAAGGAATAGGAGTCGAAGGCCGACATGCCCACTGGAGCAGGGGTGGCGTGAAGCGGGGATGTATAAGTTACCGACATGCTTACTGAAGCGGGGGTGGCCAAAGGAATATAAGCTACACATGTGCTTTCTTCAATACACCGAGGAATTAGGCGACATTGCCGTCAGAACGAAGAGGCAATACAAGGCGGAGGGAGTGGAGATGAGAGCTACCCTATGGCGACATGCCTACTGGACCTCTTCGGGAGGGACCCACGGGCTCCGTCGCCAAAACAAATGACGATAAACCTACGCCACTGCATGCTATCCAAGTACGGATTATCAAATAAACCCAGAAATTCGGCGACATTGCCATCAAGAAGCCGAGGATGGCGTTGCTGGCACAAGCCAAGCTCAGGCAATCATGATACTGATTCATTCGAAATTGTATGAAAGAGAGCCAGTTAAATTACAAGCATATGCAGATCAGTAACTCGATAATACAGATGGTTCTAGATTTAAAGCAGATCCATAAATTTCGTAAGCTCTTTTGAATTCATTGAAATAGAGGCACATTAAACCTCCACAAATTAAAGAAATATTAATTAAATAAAAAAATAATATGCCCAGATTAATTCCTAAAGAGAGGCAGATGGGTTAAGCTCACAATAAAACTAATACAGAGTATTAATTTACACGATAGATGAATTAAATGACTAGAAAGCCATAGTAAATCCATTATCAATCCAAAAATAAATTAATTCAAACCAGCAGATAGATACATGGAGCTGAGGAAAACTAGTCGCATCCAGCGTAACCTGTTGAAAGAGAAGCTAGATCCATACATACCAGTAACTCGATTTCATTTTTTGAATCTGTAGCCACGAGCATTTCCCTACTTCTTCCATTCTGTAAATATTTGCAATGGAAAGGTTATAGACTAAAAGAAATCAAGGGCTTCTCAGAAAATCAAAGGGAAAAAAGACAAGTAATCATTAACCATTGAACTTTTCCGCCGGAAGATCTGGTTACCTTTGATCTTCTCCACCGGAAGCCGAGGCTACCTACAGTAATATGCCCAACAAAACATAGATGGAGGAAGAGGTTAAACTTGCTAAACTATTTCCAAAGAAATCAAGGGTTTTTCAGAAAATGAAAGGGAAAAAAGAGAAGTGATCATCAATCATTGAACTTCTCCACTGGACGATTTGATTGCCTTTACCCTTTGCCTCCGATCATGAAGAGATTAAAATTGCTGAACTATTTCCGAAGAAATTAAGGGCTTCTCAGAAAATCAAAGGGCAAAAAGAGAAGTGCTCATTAACCATTGAACTTCTCCACCGGAAGGGATTGATCTGGTTGCCTATGATCTGCTCCACTGGAAGTCGAGGAAGAGTTAACGTTATAAATAATGTAAAGAAGAGATATAAGAGTTGATATATATATTCTTCCGCGTCCTTTCAACGAATATAGGATTAAATTACTCGCATCTAAAACCAGATAGCAACCACTAACTTCTTGCATGCTTTTCTGCCAACTGGATAGTATTGCAACGGTTCGCTTTATCCATGATTTTTTTACCAGTCAGTTAAATGTTATATTGCTTTTCTAAATGTGTCAATTTGTCAGTTATAGATCTTCACGTTTTTCTAAATTTGTTTTGAATTTAATGAGTTTTATTCTCTTTCTCAATTTGTTTTCAATTTAAAGATCTTTTAATCTTTGTTTTAAAAAAGAAACATGATTTATCACTAATTTTTTATGATATTTTAATCTTTGGTTTAAAAAAAAACATACAATTTATCACTAATTTATGTTACTAATTTATTCATATTTGTTTTTAAATTTAATTATATTATTTTATATTATTTTGTTTTATTTATACAAATAAGTTACAAATAACTAATTTTATTTGTATGTATTTAATTATTTTTATTGATTTTTTTTAGAACAAATATGATGTAATATCTATTAACTCTGAATTTCTTTAATTATTTTTAAATTTAATTGTATTTTCTCATTTTATTTAGTGTTTATTTTTTTCAATATTTAGTACAATACTATATCTTACAAATTTTATTATATATTATTATTTATTTATTTATTAAAAATGAATTTATATACAATTATATATATGTTTATATTTTGCTCAAAATCATATAGTATTAAGTACATCTACATGTAACATGCAAAATTTAGTAAGTATATAGTCAACTCCTAATATAATAGTGTTTGAGTGTACATTTTTTTTTATTTTTTTAACTTGTAAAGTTTTAAAATTGTGAGATATATTTAACATCATGAAAATGCAAATATATATATATATATATATATATATATATTATACTATATATATATATATATATATATATATATATATATATATATATATATATATATATATATATATATTCAAACCAAATAACTTGTGAATCAAAACCATGTGATAAATCATTTCCATAAAGCCTTGGTTCTATAAAATGCAAAAAAATTAGCTTAGAAAACAACCTTTTTCGAGATAGTTGGACAAATCCCTTAGTAAAAACTTGGGACTCTAAAAATGAAGGCCAATTGGATATTTAGTCATTATATAGGGAGAGAAAGCCTTGTTTCTATGGATTTCCTTTTCAATAGTAAGGGTTATCACTATAAATCATCATTTTAGTAATTTTTTGGCATTATATGGAAGAAAGATTTTAGTAATAGAAGTGTTACTAAATCCATTATCATAAACAAAAGTACTAGTATGTGATATCTTGTTTTCAAATAATGGTTCAAAGTATTACGATAAACCTATTTTCTTTTTTCTTTGTAGAACCTCACTACAATATGAGAATCTTGGTATTGGTAAGTTGCATAGATTTTAGTTCTTTAATAAATAAACAACAATTGTTTTCTACCAATTCACATGTTTCATTTTGTGATATTAAAATAGAAATGATCAAAAGGATAATTCCCTTTCTTTTTTGTGTGTTGCATTATGTGCTATAAATAATCATGAGTGTTTCATAAAATATCATGGAGATGCTCTCATTTTTTGTGGAGAATATGATTTAAGGTGTATTTTTTATAAGATTAAATTGACCGCACGTTTTCAAAAAAGAAGGCGTATTTTGTAAGTGTTCAATTTAGTTTTCGGTTTTGCAAGACCAAAGATAATGGTAAGGGGTTCCTTAATATGAAAATTTATATACTAATCGTGATTATGGACATGTGTGATATAAATTGAAGATAGAGTAACCTAAATCTAAAAGAGAGCATCCATGTGAATTTATGACATGATTGGAATTTGTTCTATATAATTCAAAAATAGTTTTAGGAAGCATTACTCATATTTAGTGTGAGAGATATTCATAGACCTTGAAAGTATCCTTGAGGAAAAGTTGTCTAACTTTTATTATATGGCATTGTTATATTTTAACCTATATTCATTTAACCCACACATTTTCCTAAATATTATAATGCTCAAATTCACCAATTCCTTATTGTTCGTAAACTTACTCATGTCAAATAACTTCATCTTAGCGATAATTAGTATTTTTAATATTTCAGTACAACCATGTTATTAATGTTAAAAAGGATTATGTTTTGATACAAACAAAAGATCTAGGAAATTGGAGAATGACCATGTTTAGCTTTCAAGTTTTTCTTTAAGTATTATTTCTTCAAGACGAATCTATATATAATTCTATACATTGAATCTTATCCAAATTTTCATTGGTCTACATTGCTTCAATACAAGTATTCTTCATTAGTCGCATATTTTCATACTTGGATCTCACATTATCTTTTCTAATAGCACGACTCAAGATTATATGATCCTATGAAAACATATATTTTATCAAGTTGTGAATAATACGTGAATCATTTGCACTCTATTTTACATTATTGGTGAGTTACAAAATGTTGGACATGTATATTTGATTTACATCATTTAGTCTATACATACCCAATTTAAGTTAAGGGTCGAACTATCTTTGGGACTTTCAAATGTGCATTATTTGTTCAACTCCTTTTACACTTCATGTCAGGAGTTTAGGGTCATTATGGGTTTCTTTTTGTTATTCTAGATGTCTCATTATTAATGGTATGACATCCATGGTAGGAAAGAATTAAAGTAAGTCTATCCACATATAACAACTTTTTTCTATTAATACTGAAATAGGTTTCATGAGGTATTCATACAAGGCATACCCATATTTTTCATTTTCCCCTTTCTTTCAAATATTTGAGAATCTCAACATAATTTTTCTTGATAATGTGATCATGGAGAAGGGATGAAGAACCTCTAACTCTATTTTCTAAATATTTTTTACTTCATATAAATTTATATAAGGATTTTAATATACATATCTTGAACTATTTCATAAGTTCATTTGTAAACTTTACGTACTTACACAATTCCTTAATCATATTTTGAATTCAGTCAATATATATGGTCTAAAAAATTGTGGATCTGACCATTTGTAAATGTGCATTGATGTAGGTTGTTTGAATCCACTGACCTTTCCTTAACTACATCTTTTAAGACTTGTATATCATACCATCAATTGTAATAGTGTGGTTTCTTCTTGCACGATCCTATAAAACATTATGTTTGACCAACCCATGAAATATAATTGAAAATCATGCAATGTATTCCACTTACTAATTCTATTTCACTTTCGTTATGAGTTGCTAATGTTTTGACATAGATATTTGATGTATCTATTTGAATAAATATATAATTACATTATGCTAAAGATTCAATATTAGTTTTATTTGCATTTACGCTAAATCAAGGTAAATGAGCTACATAATAAGTTGTATGGCTTGTTTTCTTCTGCTAGTCAATATGTCATGATATAATTTTCTGCTTATTTCTAAAACAAGTCTAATTGTGTCAAACAACTTCAAGTATTCTCTTGTCTAGTATTGGCAATAGATTTCGGGCTTTTAAGTTTGTACATCACAATTTTGTATTACTTCCTTTGCAATGTTGACTCATTTACAGAGTGTCATGTCCATTTTTTATTTATATCAATTCAATTGGTAATCAAATGAAAATAAATCGCTCTCCATTCCTTACTTTTATATTGTTTCATGGATGATTTAAATTTTTTATTACATTATTATTTTCTCTGTAATGTTGGTGATCAATTCTATGGTTGATGCATTCATAGTGACCAAAGCACATTCATTATAAAGTCGCACAACATGGTGTTGATTTTAATATGGGGTCCCATAATGATATACATTGAGGAAAAAATATAATATAAATAATAGTTACAAGAGAGTGTTTGGAAAATCCTCACTCAAATATTTTTAGCATGCATTTTTTGATACCAATGAATATTATGATAAAGGTGAAAGCTTAGTGATAAAGTCGAACTATAACAAAACTAATTTCCATAATTGCTTCAAACCCTCTCGATGATGATACATGCTCATATATTATAATAAGCTATTTACCTTTAACATATTATTACTTTCCTAAATGTAGAAATGCCCAAATAATTTTTGGTATGGCATGCCATTTATTTTCAAAATAAGGTATGCTCATTCATATATGGATTTTCTCTTTAAGGAAATGATGATTTAGACTATCTACTCAATAAGGAAATAATCTAACATTAGTCTAACATTTAGAGCATATAAATAGTTGGTAACAATTTCAATGTATGAGCAATTATATATGCATCCCTATATTTCAATTTTTTCTTCTTATTCAAAAATTAAATCTATGGTTTAATGTGGAATAATATACTAGTTACAGTCCTATATAAAAAGCTAAACCATACTAATTTCACTACTAGACAATTGTTATTATCTAAATGATAATTAGATAGAATTGAAATTTATTCACTTAAGATTTTTGACAGTCTAAAAACATCACTAAAATGTATTAAAATATCAATTAATATAAATTAATGTACTAATTTAACTACCTCTATTACTATAAATTATCATTAATATAATTTTAAACATTACAATTATTATTCTAAAATAGTTGATATACAATAATAATTATTATTAAAATTAATTCTTCGTGGCTAATATATCATCTTCCTAAGACGCAATGAAAAAGAAAACAAGATAATGATTGAAAACCCAGAGGGATACGACACCTTATAGACGAATAACGGGTCATTCCACGTGGTGGAGTTTTCCCTGAAAATTGTTAACATTAGCATGTAGTTAAGACCATCCTTGAGTAATATAAAGTTGAACCTTTCGACTTCACAGTGATAAGGCTCTATACATATAATACACAATTGTTGTAAAATATTGAGAACAATATTATTTGTTGCAGCTTAATGAATATTAGGAAAAAAATACAATAGTAATAAACTATAAAGTAAATTAGATAATTGATTAATGATATACTTTATATTAATATTAGTTAGTTTTATGTTTGTATTATATGGCTAAACATTTCAAATGTTATTTAATTTTAACACATTGAATACTTCCCTCCAAAATGTGAAGCTTTCAACTCAAGTTAGATCTTGCATGTAGCTCTGAACATTATTCTCTGAAAATCATAATTTTGAATACTAAATTTTTAATGGAAATTTGAAAGTAATATTTTTAGTGGTCATGTAATGAAAATTTGGAAACAATAATTACACCTAGGGAATATCTATGAAAGGTTGGACATGAAATAGTAGCTACACCTGAGGTATCTCTGTGAAGGGTTAGGAATTAATTACATCGAACATATTTTTCTATGAGTTTGGGTTTGGAAGATATTGTTCATCCTAGCCAATAGTAGAGTATCATATTCGCCCGCCTTCGTCCGGAAAAAAATATAATATAAATAATAGTAACACAAGACAATATAATAATAGAAAAATATCGCTCCTCAATTTTTTGCATACATTTTTTGCTACCAATCGATATTCCAATAAAGGAGACACCTTAGTGAAAAGTAAAACTAAAATCATAATAATTTACATGTCGTGTCTCAATTGTTCCTAAAATATTATTTCCATACTATGTTCCAAGCTTTTTGGGGATGGTGCATGCTCATATATCATAATAAATTACTTAAGTTTCACATACTATTATTTTTCTAAACGTAGTAATGGTCCAATATTATTTGGTTTGGAAAGGAATCTATTTTCAAAACAAGGTATGCTCATATATATTTGAGTTTATTTTAAAGAAAATGATTAGTTGGATTATCTACTGATTAAGTAAATACCCGAACATCTAAACCAATATTTTTTAGAGGTTTATGTGTTTTTCATAGCTCCATGCCACATACTTTTAAGATTAATGATTGCATCGCCTATTTCATTATACTTATGCTCTACAAATTTTTGTGAAACTGGGAATATATTCTCAATTATATATGCATCCTTATATTTCATTTTGTTCTTCTATTCAAAACAGTAAACCTATGGTTTAAGTTGGAATAATATACTTATTACACTCACATCTAGAAACCTAAACCATATTGTTGTCACTCTCATGAAAATGATATTATATAAATAATAATTAGATAAAGTGAAAATTTATTTGCTCAAGATTTATGACAAGTGTAAAAACATCACTAAAATGTATTAAAACATCAAATAAACAAAATGAATGCACTAAGTTAACCACCCCTATTACTATAATATAATAAATTTAAATTTATCATTAATATGATTCTAAATGTTACAATTACTTTTCTAAAATAATTGATCTAAAATAATAATTATTATTAAAATTGCTTCTCCTTGGTTAATATCTCTTCTTCCTTGGATCTAATTAAACAAGAAAAAACTTAATTACGAAATACATAGAGGCATCTCGTACCTTATACACTACTAGTGAGTTATTCCAGGGGCCATATCTTCCTTAAATAATTACCATGAGTTAGACTCCATTCATTAACATTGGCATGTAGTTAAGACCATTCTCGAGTAATAAAATGTTGAACCTTTCTTCCTTGCAATAATAATGCTCCACGCTTATACAATAAAATTTCTAATTGAAATTTGATAACAATATTTTTGGTGATGACTTACTGAATATTTAGAAACAAATACAATAAGATTAAATTATAAATCTGATTAGGTAAATATTTAATTAAATGTTTTACATTAATACTAATTTTCTTTATATTAATATTATATAGATAATTGTTTCAAACATTATTTAAAGTTAAGACATTGAATACTTACCTATGAACGAGATTCCTTGTAATCATAATGTTGCACACTAACTTTTTAATGGCAATTTGAAAGTAATATTTTTGGAGGTCTCTTAGAGAAAATTTGGAAAAAATAATTGCACATAAGGCATCTATATGAGGGATATCACATGAAACAATAATTTCACCTAAGGCATCTCTATGAGTGGTTAGAAAATAATTACACCAAACATTTCTCTCTGACAGGTTCAGTTAGACATATGCTATTAATCCAAGCCAGTAGTAGAGTGTTATTTTCTCCTCCTCCCTTCAATTAAAAGTTTGAATATAGCAAAAAAATGTCATTGGTAAGGCTCATGCATGTGACAAAACTTTAAGATGCATCACCAATGTCACATATTTTAACAGTCCTGAAAAAAGTGATGTATATAGATTGTCCTTGAAGGTTTTTCATGAAAGTGATATTCAATGACACTTTTAGTGACTTTTTTTTATTGAAACTCATTGATGCTCTTTTTATTACTTTTGGTGATGGTCAAAAACTATTCGTCACCATTGATGATTCCAATGTGTTTTTGATGATGATATGTTCTTGTTTTTATACTTTTTGTGAAAACATAACAATTTGAGACCACTGTTGTGGAAATTTTCCATTATGTGTCTAAGGCCATACTGCTTAGAGTCAAGCAATATTTTAAGACATGCTCTAGCATATCATAACACTCTTGTAGCATGTGCTGACATGCCCTATAGTCCCTAGCATGCCTTGGAACACCTTAGCATGCATTGATATACATTAGCACTTGGCATGTATTGGAACCTATTATTAGTGTGCTTAGTATGCCCCTTTTGAATAAGATAAAGTATTGACTCCCTAATCATCTTATGTGTTCATTTCCTTGAATTTTGTCTCAGTTTTTCCATTTTTTGCCTTGACACTCATCAACACATATTGGCATACCTTGGCACCCTACACATCCTAGCATGCCTTGGCACCTGACATGTGTTGGCAGGCCTTAACACTATTTGGCACATCTTAGCACACCTTAGAACTATCTATCAAACTCTATCACTTCATGAGTTGCCCTTATATTCCCTAGCATGCCTTAGCCGTGATTATCATACCTTGTCACTCCCTCCTTAACATCATAAATAGTACTTACGGACACTCCTTCACACACCCTCATATTCATTAACTTTCATGAATTTGGACATGATACTCACTTATGTTGTCCTGGTACTCCCTCAGAGTCATGAACATGTTTTGGAACTCTATAGCACAACTTTACATTCTTCAACATGCCCTACAAAGTCATAGCATGCATAACACTCTCTAATGCACATTGGAACTTGGCACGTGTTGGTGCTTGGTAGATCTTATCATGTTTGGCATGCATTGAGATTACTTGGTATGCTTCATAATGGTTTAATATTGAATTTATTTGAGACGAAGTTTTGGAAAGTAGATGAGAAGAAACATAGGAAAATTTTGAACTTAGAATTCACTAACATTTGGCACTTGGCACTTATTTGCACCTACTGTTGGTGTGCCTAGCATGTCTTTCATGGACAAGATAAATTTATTACTTATTAACCCCATTATGTGTTAATTCCTTATAGTTTAACTTTTTTCTCCCTTTTGTTTCGTTAACATTCATTGTCACGCATTGTCAAACTCTTGCACATATTGGCATGCCTTACCACATGACACATCTTAGCATCTTTGACATGCCTTCACACTATCTCAGACATGTTAGCATTTCGAATCACACCTTGGAACTGATGCCCCCACAATTATCCTTACATTTTTCAACCACTTGGGAACCTTACATTCCCTTGAACACCTTGGCACATCATAGTTGTCATGACCTCATAGACATCCTTAATCTTTTTGCAACTCGGGAATATAACCAACTCATTAGAAAAACAATGTTACACCCAACCCAAAGTATCCCTCTCTCTGAAATTTCTTTTTCCATACCATTTCATAACCATAGTATTCCCTCCTATAAATCCTATTCTGAACTTCTCCTAAGACACTTGATCCTTGGGACAGCAAGAATTCACTAACACTCCTTGGCACACACTCTTATTTATTTATTTCCAATAATTTTGACCTATTTCTTCCATTGTGTTCCCTTGGCACTCCCTAACACTCCTGAACATGAATTCACATTTATGTCATGCATTAGCATGCCCTTTCATTCCGTGGCATTCCATAACACTCCTTAGCTATCCCACCCTCACAACTAATCTTACTTTTTCTGATAGTTGGAAACCTAACCAAGTCTTGCCTTGACTACAAAAGCTTGGCCAATTCCTTGGAACTTGCAAACACTCCTTAGCATGCATTGGCACACCTTACTATTTGGTGCACCTTGGTATGCTTCCCTAACACTCTAACATGCCTTGGTATTGCATATAATACCTTGTTACTCCTTCCTTAGAAAAATTAGAACTCATTGAAACTTCACCTCTGTACATTTGAAACTAGTGCCCCTTGTGCTTCCATAGAACTTGGCCCTAACACTCCCTACCAAGCGTTCGTGCCATACCTTGGTAGTTGCAACATCTTGGCATCTCTCAGAATTTGGCTTGTATTGGCATGTTTAACATTCCTTCAAGCTATGTAGCATGTCTTAGTACTTTGTGGCATTCCCTCGCACACCTTCCCTATCCCTAGATTTCATGCAGTCATAGATAGCCTTACCTTTTTAATGACTTGGGAACCCAAACAAGTCATAGGAAAAAAATGTTGTGCCAAACCCAAAGTCTCCTTTTGTCTAAAGTTGATATGACAAGCCCCCTATTGTACCCATAGGTTCCACTCCTACAAGTCCTATTCTAAACTTCTCCTAACATACTTTGTCCTTGAGACATGACAATCCTTGGAACACACTTTTATTTGTCCACTTACATGCATTTTGACCTAGTGCTCCCTTTTGATTCCCTGTCACTCCCTGAAACACCTCGACATGAATTGACAATTTCTGACATGTGCTAGCATGTATTTTCATTCCTTGGAATGCCCCAGCACTCCTTAGTTTCCATCCCCTCACAACTACCCTTAATTGTTTAGGGACTTGGGAACCTAACCAAGTCTTGCCTCGACTACAATAACATGACCAAGTTACAGTTACTACACCTAGACTATGCCTTGTTCACCTAAGAATTGAATATAACTCATCTTAGTCTACTCATGTACAATTTCAACTTATCCCACATAAGAAGTTACAAGTGACCAAGTCAAGGGTCATGTCCAACCATGAGCATAAAAATATTGAGCAACATAGCTTACATCTTGACATGCCATAGCACTTGGCACATAACAATCCCTTGGTACTTTGTAGCATGTGTTATCATCGTCTGCATTCCCTTTCATGCTTTGGCACTTCCTAGAACACCCTAGCACTCCCTCACATGCCCTAACACTCTGGCATGCCTTGGCACTTCCTAGCATATAACCTTGTCACTCCCTCCTTAACACATCTGAAACTCACTAATACTCTGTATCACACACTCTCATTCAACCTTTATTTCTATTCAGTTTGAAATAGTTCTCCCTTGTGTTTCCATGGCACTCCCAAACACTCCCTGGCACACATTCCACACCTTAATACCTGGAAAATATTTTCATGTCACCTTGGCACTATAGGATTACCTGGAACTACCAAGCATACCTTGTTACTCCCTTCCTAACATAGCTACAATTCACGGAGACTCACTATCACGCACTCGAATTCATTCATTTCCATGCATTTGAAACTAGTGCTCCCTTGTGCTTTTGCAACACTCCCTAAAACTCCCTAACATGCATTGGCACACACTAGCACCTAGCACATCTTGGCATGTTTCCATAGACTCTAGCATGCCTTATCACTTCCCAGAATATGTAGAACACCTAGAACTCACTTACACCTCTTGTGACAAAATATTATTCATTCATTTCCATGCATTATTTTGACCTAGTGCTCCCTTTTGTTTCCCTGGCACTTTGTAACACTTCCTAGCACGCATTGACACACTTTAGAACCTAGCACATCTTGGAAACATTCTTCCTGACACCCTAGCATGCCCTAACACTGCCTAACATACCATGTCACTCCGTCCTTAACACACCTGAAACTCACTAAAACTCACTGTCACACAATCTTATCCATCCATTTCCATGCTTTTCAGCCTAGTGCTCCCTTATGTTTCCCTATCACCCACGAACACTCCTTAACACACATTTGCACACCTTGTCATTTGGTACATCTCGACATGGTTCCCAATAACTCTAACATGCATTGGCACTGCCTATCATACCTTATCACTCCCTTCTTAGCATACTTAGAACTAGGTAACACTCCCTATTACATACACTTGTTCATTCATTTACATGCAATTAAATCTAGTGCTCCATTGTGTTTGTTGGAACTCCCTAACACTCTTTACAATGCATTGGCACCACACCCTAACAACTAGCACACCTTGGAATGCCTTATCACTTGGCATGTATTGGCTTGCCTAACATGTGTTGGAACTATCTAGCATCTGTTAGAAATTCTTGGCAATTGTTGGCTATAACATTGATGACTCAATTCTCATAATAGTGCATGTAACTGAGGAAGAGATAATGAGGGAGGAGAGGATTGTGTGGATAGTATAATTCTAGAGTATCCTTCAATGTCTATAGGTATTTTTTATTTTTATTTTTTGCATTTCTAGATAATAATTTTGTATCCAATAGAATTAAGTCAAAGGATCGTTTTAACATGATATTTTAATCCTCTTTCTTCAAGATATACTAAGATATTCTCTTTTTTCTACATTATCTATTATTGACAAGTCTTTTTATTTGGAATTGAGTACACACACACACACACACACACACACACACACACACACACACACACACACACATATATATATATATGGGACCATGTGTTTCAATGAGCAAAGAGGTGTAATTGCACAATTATGTTCGCTAGATGTTTCCACATCAGAATCATCTATTTATCCAGATCTCCAAAAAGTCGTGGACAATCATTCCAAGGTATTTGAGGCTCCCAAAGGTCTCCCACCTATGCGTGATCATGATCATACTATTCATCTGATTCCAGGAAGTGTTCCTCCAAACATCAGGCTGTACATATATCCCTATCTCCAAAAGAGTGAAATTGAACGTATGGTTGCAGAAATGCTAGAGGCTGGTATAATTCAACCAAGTCAAAGTTCTTTCTCTGATCCAGTAGTATTGGTGCACAAGAAGGATGGATCATGGCACATGTTTCCGGATTATAGGGAGCTCAACAAGCTCACTATTAAAGATAAGTTCCCCATTCCTGTCATTGATGAATTACTGGATGAATTGCATGGATCAATTTACTTCACCAAGTTGGATCTTCATTCACGGTATCATCAAATCAGAATGAAGATTGAAGACATTCCGAAAACAACATTTAGAACTCATGAGGGTCATTATGAATTTTTGGTCATGCCTTTTGGCCTTACCAATGCACCTTCAACATTTCAAAGTTTGATGAATACAATTTTCAAACCATTCCTTAGAAAATTTGTGTTAGTATTTTTTGATGATATACTAATCTACAACAAGTCTTGGGAGGATCATGTTGAACATGTTGACAGGGTGCTACAACTATTGGAGGAGAAACAATTATATGCAAAAAGATCCAAATGTTTCTTTGGAGTCCAGGAGGTGGAATATTTGGGTCATATTGTATCTCATGAAGGAGTTAAGGTAGACCCTAGCAAAATTAAAGCCATTAAGGAATGGAAAATTCCCACATCCATAAAGCATCTGCGACGATTTCCTGGGTTGACAGGGTATTATCGCAAGTTTGTTAAGAATTATGGGAGAATAGCAGCACCTCTAACAACATTACTGAAGAAAGATGCATTTTCATGGACTCCGGAAGCAACAAAGGCCTTTGAACATCTTAAAGAGGAAATATGCCAAGCACTGATCTTAGCTACACCAGACATCACAAAAACCTTTATTGTGGAATGTGATGCTTCAGGAAATGGAATTGGTGCTATTCTAATGCAAGATGAAAGACCCATTACTTTTGAAAGTCTTCCAATCAAGGGAAAGTTTTTAATAAAAGCTATTTATGAGAAGGAAATGTTGGCAATACTCCATGCACTTAAGAAATGGCGACCCTATCTAATGGGAAGACACTTCAAGGTAAAAACGGATCATGATAGCCTTAAATAATTTTTAGAACAAAGATTATCCTCTGAAGAGCAACAAAAGTGGGGCACAAAGATGTTGGGTTATGACTTTGAAATCATCTAC
>APFE031554906.1:3403-20740 GCA_000404065.3 Pinus taeda
CTTCTGTGGCGTCGCGTACCTCCGCAGCTGCGCCTTCTGTGGCGCCACGTACCTCTTATTTTCTTCAATATTTGATAGCTGATCATCAATCTCTGCTGCTGACTTGAAGTACTGTGATCTATCACCTGAATGGGTTGCCATCAAGGACAACACTTTAGCCATAATGCCAACACCCACCTCTCTCGCAGCCCCGGTAGTCAAACTTCTTCAGGAGGCCAGCAGTGAAGACGATCCTATGTAGAGAAGGTTGAATCAAATGGTCCACTTGTAGCAGACCGGAGAAGAAGTCTTCCAGAACACATCCAATTTGCAGGAGAAGATTAAGAAAATTTATGACAGAAAAGCAAAGGCGGACAAATTTCAGTTGGATGATGTGGTGTTGAAGTGGGGTGCAAGGAATGAGGAAAAAGGTAAGCACGGTAAGTTCAAGAATCTCTGGAAAGGTCCCTTCAATATTGCATCATATCGGTGTTAGAATTCCTTTCTTCTAAAGGAAATGAACGGGGAAGATTGTCTAGGAGGGCTGATCAATGGTCGGCTGCTCAAACGGTACCATTTCTGAGTTATTGACGTTGCTTCCACTGTCACTGTAAATACCATTTTATTTCAGTTTGGCTAGAGTTTGTCAACTTAGTCTTCAAGTCATTTCAATATCAAATTTGAGTCAGTCTTTTGGTAAATTTAGTTTCATAAATGATTCAGAGTCTTGTGTTGTTTGTCGAAATAATGACTCCATAGACCAATGGACGAAGGCACTGTCTAGCTCTTCCAGAGATCTGTTGTTCTTGGCACCTCCAAGGAGCTACCATCCCCCATTGGAGCCAATGTTAGAGTCAGTCTTGTCAGTCCTCCGTCAGAGATCAAAACTCTTTCTCCATGTCATTTTTAGGTGTTTCGCTCCATTCACTCAGCTGCATTCCGCTAGAAGCATGCCATAATCTAACGGAAGGGTCTTGTCAGTTCATTCCCCTCATGTCTTACACCTATTGGCTTAGGTCTTTTCATCAATGTTTATTAAATTCCATGACAGTAAATTTTTGATCTTTTAATGGACAAGAGTCATTTCAGTCATTAGGTCTAGGGTTTGCAAATTGTTTTTCTCAAATAATACTTGTAGGCTAGAGGAAGGCTCAATAATTCACTCAAATGATGTTTCTGAGCAAGAAAAGATAAATTTTGGAAAAGTGAGAGAGTTATTTGTCCACGATAGTCCACGGAAGAAAACCCTCCTTCACTTTTTACACAGGTTTCATGGTTTTAGATAAATGTCAAAAATACAATTGCCTCGGGAGAATTGATGCTCCTTTAAAGTGACCTTGGGAAAATCAAGTTTTCTTCTAGCTTGGTTAGCCAAATGACTTGCTTGATGAGTACAATGATAACTAGACACAAAGCTATTTCCAATGAGCTATAATGAGCTCAATTTGGAGTTGAGGAACACCTTCAAAAGTTTACCGCAACAGCACTCTGCCTTGAGGCAGCCTCACTGGGCACATTTTGACCAGTCTTGGGAGATTTGATTTTTGACAGGAAAAATGAACTCTAAATTTCAAAATCCAATTGGGTTGGAAAGTATACTGAAATACCTTTCTCACGAGTTATCCTGTGCCCAATTTGGACACCGGGAAGGCCTCCAAAAGTCTCCTGCAAAAAACATTATGCCCAGGCTCTATGCGTCGTGCCACTGGCGCGACACTTATGATAGGGAGCTCCAAATCAAAAAAAGTTTACATTTTTGGATTCAACATGAAAAATCATGACTAATGGTACACGGCCAAGAAGTTTGGGCAAGTTTTGAGTCCTCAGGAAGTAAAACACACTCACCAAATGACCTTTCTGCCCCTATTTTGACACACAAGAAGCAGTCTTGGGAGATTGAGGTTTTGGAGAGGTAAATGGGCACCAAATTGAAAAATTATAGTTGAGTTGGAAATTATACTTAATGATATTTCCAACGTGATATCCGGCGCCCAATTTGGACACTGGGAAGGCCTCCAAAAGACCCCTGCAAAAAAGTGCCACGCACAGGCTCTATGCGTCACGCACGTGGCGTGACGCTTATGATAGAGAGCTCCAAATGGAAAGAGGTTTACATTTTTGGATTCAGCATGAAAAATCATGAATGATGGTGCATGACCGAGAAATTTGGACAAGTTTTGAGTCCCGGAGCTCTCGATCTGTCGTTTGGGTGGAAAATGCAACGCTGGAAAACGGTTGGCTCTTCGACTTCAGTTCATTAATGATGATTGAACGACTCCCTATCTTCAAATATTTTCTTTCCCACCTCTGAGGTTATTTATGGTATTGAAAATCATTTGTAAAGGGTTGGAATTTCTGGGATCAGTGTAGAGGAAAAACCCAACACTTGCATTGTACACATTTTGGCCAGGGAATTAATAAAATGATGCAGCTTTGATTCATGAGATTCATGTGGTATGATGTTTAGCAGATGTTTCTTATTTCTATTTCATATGTGTATTTGTTACGTTTTATATAGTCCATTCATAACCATTTCCAGTTGAATGCTTTAAAGTAAGAAAGGCGGAATCCAGTTCACTGCTCTGCCTCAGTAAGGTATTCATGCTGTGTGTTTATTCTTCTGTTTGAAAAGGATTCATTTGCTATGCCCTTTTCAACCTCTTAACAGTCTTTCCATTTCATATTACTTCAATCTTACTGCTAAACCTCCTGCCTATCTTGCCTCACGAAATATTTTGTGTCCTTGATTTAATTTCCCAACTCAGATGTTCCTTTTGTCCCTTACAGCCCAGAAAATTCACTCATTCAAAATCCCCTTTTCCACATCTATTTACTAGCCTAAAATCAATATTTCATTTTGAGTCATCTCAGAATTTATTTTGTATTTTTACTGAGTGTGACCCGGAGAGATCCCTCTCCTATTCTGGTAGGGCTAGCTACCAGACTAAGCGTGGTTTGTGGTTACCCTGAATTTTGCCTTCTTTCAGCCTAAGGCAGATTTAGGTGCTAATACCAGCCAAATTGAAAGGATGGAATCATAATTTTTTCTAAATAAACCCCTTTG
The DNA here is from genome assembly GCA_000404065.3 of Pinus taeda. NCBI lineage: Eukaryota > Viridiplantae > Streptophyta > Pinopsida > Pinales > Pinaceae > Pinus > Pinus taeda. Next base: position 6,447 of record APFE031554906.1, read on the forward strand.
ATAAGTTGGTATTGATTTTGTTTTAGCATCAAAGCACACTTTCTCTTATAGTCTAAATGAAGGGGAGCTATGAAATGAGTCATAAAATAGATTGAGTTTTCATATTGAGAGTTATAAGTGTAAGGAATAACGCATCCCTGATGTAAATCTTTTAGTACCTAATTTTCTAAACTATTTTTCAATTTTGAATCTAAAGCTTGTGTTACCAACTTACATAGGTATTTGCCTTGAACATTCTTACGAGGCTTGATTTCCAAATCATGTTCTTGTAATGCAAGGACCTAATGAGCTCTCTTTTCACCAAGGTCTTTTTGAATTAAGATATTTCTAATAGCATAATAGAATATAATTAACTTAGTGTGCGATTTGATCAAGAAGGGTCTAAAATTCTTAATCGATTTGAATACTACATATGCATTCTTTTCCACATCAAATTATTTTAGCTCTTCTCTTTGTAATTATGAATTGTTGAATGTTATTGGTACTTCCACATATTGATCATTTTTCTATGTCAAAATGCATGCATAAGAGTGATCAAAAGTGGAAGTATATAAAGTAAATTCTTTATCATAATTATGTGAGAAAAATGAGGGAGCTTGTAATATGGCTTGTTTAATAGAGTCAAAGGATTTCTTTTCTGTCACAGTGAATGTAAAAGTTGCATTATTTTTAATCATATTTTGAAGAGGCAATACTATTGGCACAAAGTCAAGGATAAAGCGCCTTACAAAATTACTTTGTCCTAAGAATGAATGCATGGATTTCTTGTTGTGTGGAATTGAAATTTTTGATATGTCTTTTACTCTATCAAGGTCTATTATTATCCCATCTCTAGAAACAATAAATCCTAAGAAAATCTTCAGACAAACCAATTTTTCTTTTATAGGATTTAAAGAGATACCGTATTTCCTACAATGTTTGAAAAATTGTTTTAAATAATGATGATGATCTTTTTAATCATTTAGAAAATATAGTACTATCATCAAGGTAAACAATAATTTTTTTATTAATTAATCCTTTGAAAGAAATATCCATTGCTCTTTGAAATGTGTCCCCAATATTTACAAGACCAAATCGTATATTTTGGTAAGCGTATGTTCCCCATTTATTCGTAAAAGTGGTTTTCAATCTATCACTGGGATGAATGAGGATTTGATTGTATCCTAAAAATCCATCAAGAAAAGACATCAATTCAGATTCAACAACAGATTGCAAGATTTGTTCCATGGGAAGTAATGAGAGATTATATTTTTTAGAAGCCTTGTTAAGGTTTCTGAAGTCAATGTAGATTCTAATATCCCCATTTTCCCTCTCAAATGGAACTAGATTTTTTACCCACTTTGAATCCTTAATTGGAAAAATAATCTTTGCTTTCAACAATTTGTTCAAATCAACTTTGATTTGAGGCTCAAGATCGCATGCGTTTTTTTCAATTTATGTTGGAAATGCTTCTCATTGGGTGACATTGGTATGGTATGATGGATAACTGAGGTACCATAGGCCTTGAGATAATCATAATTCTAGGGAAATACATCCTTATATCTTCTAAGTAGATAAATAAAACCTAGTCTTTCATATGGAGAGAATCTTAGACCTAGATTCACATTTTATGGATTTTCTTCTGAGATGAGATTAATGATTCCACATCTTAAGGAAGAATTAGAAATTATGTAATTGGTAGGTCTCTTAAATCTATCCTTAATATCACAACAATGTTGTAAATTGACTTCTTTTTTAAGGATTCAATTTTCAACTTTGATTTCATTGGACGATTTATTCAATTCTCTATCATGAGAGTCTTCATTAATTACTTGATGATCATATGTTCACTCTGAAGTGAGTAAATTTATGATATCATTGTCATCGTTAAAAAATCTCTAGTTAGAGACATTATCAGGAATGGATGGTCGGAATATTAATTCAATTGATAAGAGATCAGGGTTGGAGTCCTTGGGAGGTAAGAGCCTAGAAGCAATGTTGGCTAAAATATCAGCACCTGCATTTTGTAACCTTGGGATGAAACTAATACTAATTGCTATAAAATGAGAGGTTAATTCGTGAACAAGTAATTGATAATGCTTTAAATGACTAGAAACACAATGGATAATGTTCCTTATCTATTTAATAACTATTTATGAGTCACCAAAAAACTTTAAATATTTAACCTATAGACTTATTTCTTTTCTCAATCCATGCACAAGTGTTTCATACTCAACAAAGTTATTTGTAAAATCAAATTCCAGTCTACAGGTGAGCATGGTCTTTTCCCCATTAGGGTTGATTAGGATGCACCTACACTTGCGCCATCATTAGACTTTGAGCCATCAAAATACAAACTAAATAGAATATTATCTACGAGTTTATTTACACATGAATATACAATGGTTACATAGTGATAAGTATAGATCTACGAAATGTTCTCAATTTCTAAACAATCAGAAGAAAATGAATATGGAGATAATTGAGTAGGAAAATTACCAAAATAAGATTCTACAAAATAATTACCCAAAATATTATTAGTAAAGGAAATAGGTTCATTCTCTTCTTCCACGTCACTAATGATATATTCAATGTTCTTTTCTCAAACAATTTTGATATGATTGGGCTTACCATTGTATGGTAGCCAGAGATGTGACCAATCAGTTGCAAAGTATCCCTTTAACTTTTCTAACTAATCTTTGCTCAAAATAAGACAATAAAAATTGGGAATATTAGCTCTTAAAACATCAATAATTTGAAATACCTTACATTGGGATGACAACCTAAAACCTTTTATTTTAATCTATCAATTTGTACTATTTGAGTGGTTGATTATTGTGGTTTAACATCCAATTTTAAGCAGACATAATATAACATAATGTTATGAAGCACCAGAATTAAGTAAATAATTATGTACATTCTTATTTGAAATTTCAAAAGTTAAAAGGAAAGGAGGGGTGTGAGAATTAGATATATGGCCTATAAGAATTGCATTTGTTTGCTTCCTTTTGTCAGAATATGGAGGCTTTGACTTGGTTTGGGTCTTTATAGCCTTATTAGTTACAACAGTAGTCTAAAAAGGAGAATTTAGAGTAGCATTTAGATGTTTTAATAGAATTTTCTGCTATTGTTTAAGTTTATTGACCTCATAGAGTTAAATTAGCCCTTGTTTTCTTCATATCTTCTATGATATTATACTCTATACCATCATAAATTATGAATTTTTTCCAAGAAGACTTATCTGAAGTGGCACTTTTAGTAGTAGTAGGAGGACAACGAGGGGTTGGTGTTGGATTAGAGGAAATAGTAGGTAAACCTTTATTTGATAAAGGAGAAATTTTAGGACTTTGATTGGTAGTACATGTGATTGCAGAGATTTTTCTTTTGATAGTAACAACAAGGGATTTTTCTTGTTCATCATCTTCTAAAAGGGAACTAATAAAATACCAATAAGAATTGTCATCTATTACTTCCTCTTCTTTAGTTTTTTCTTCTTCTTCCTCTTTTTCTTTGCCTTCTTCTTCTACAATATAAATTTGAGTTAGATGAGGCATTTTGTGTCCTTCTAAAAGATTTGAAAGATATTTTAGGAGAAGATTCCTTTGCAAATTTTTATTTATGTATACTACTTCATTTGACAAGGTTTTGATCACTTTCTATAGTACTTCCATATCAAATGCTCCCTTAAGATTTTTTTTTTCTCTTTCTTAAATGTAACCTTCTTGGCATGCTTCTTTTCTTAAATAGGAGATTTCTTGGAAAGAGTGAGAATTATCCTTTTGACATCAATTTATTCTTTCATATTGTTTGCGAGTGTAATTTTTCCAACTATCTCTATAAACATAGTCATTTATGAAGGGATTTTTCCAATACAACTATCAACCTGAACACCTTCACCTAGTTTCAAAGTCACTAGAATATTATTCAAATTTTTATTAAATCAAGTGTTAAAGTCTTTAACATTTTCATCAGGGAACATTTTTATATTAGATAATTCAATTATTAAAGAGGTCAAAGTCTTGTCACCATCAGATTTATTTAGAAATATTTATTCAAAAGTATCCCAATCAACAATGGAGTTAGAAATTAGAGAAAAGTACCATGATTCAGCTTTACCTTCAAAATTATATGGAAACAATCTACAAACTACATATTCTTCAAAAGCACCATTCATATTGATAGCCAACATGAAGTCATGTATGTGTTCTTCTAGGGAAGACCATTATCAGGGTTAAATTTTGGTAACCATGTTTCGGGATGTTTAGCAAGAGGATGTAATGGATCCTGTAGATTAAGAGCCCCTAGAGTTTCCCATGGTCTTTGTCCCATTTTGGTAGAGGTAGAGGTTGTACTAGTTGTAGAAGCAGGTGTGGTGGTGGTAGATGAGTGTTGGTACCATTCTATGACCCCTTTTTCCCTCCCAAAACATGACAATTGCCTACCTCTTTTCATCATTTATCCCTCAGATCCCTTGGAAATTGATTAATTAATATTCTTATAGTTATTAAATTGCATTTAAATTGACTTAAGGGTTTTGTGTTAATAAATTAGGAGTTTTTGGGCAAAATGACTACAGGAAGTCCCAACATCCTGTAACTGGCTTATTGTTTGACATGTGGCATGACAGCCAGGCCAGAGCGAAGGGTATGGGTGAAAGGCGGAATGTCCAAGCATGGACGAGCACCTATCCTGCAGCGGAATCAACCCTCCTACATGCGCGGTCAACGACTGGTCAACTATGGCATGTTGGAGACAAAGGCAGAAACAACACACAGTCACAGTCCAAATCGATTTTAGTTGTTTCCTTTTTTTTATATGTCAGCTAGGATAGAAACATTTTCAAAATAGTGTTTTGGTAAAATCAGCAAAAACCGCTCATGAATGTACATCCATTTTCAAGGGATGTGGAACCATATGTAAATATAAGTTCTGAACCGGTTGTATGTTCGGTTACGTTTTTATTTGTTTCTTCATGAACAGAGCTTCGACTTTAATACAAACAGACTTGCATTATAATCATAGTTGCGTTGTTTTGATTTGGTGATCGTGGGATAACAAGTTCAGTATACCAAGAACGCGGGCAGGCCCTACGTACATGGTATACTGTTGTCATTTTATTGCATTTACAGTCAGGGTATTTGATATTGATCTATGTGCAATGATTAAATCGATTCATGTCCATGCTTATATATTTATGAATGCATTTGTTTATATGTTTATGCATGCACTTGAATAGATTATCATTTGGATCGTGAATCATATCCTGTAAGGGATTCGATCCAGGGTAACCTTGTAAAGCACTGTCATGAACTTTATGCTTACGATTTTCACTTTGCATGATTGTTAACGAATGTTCATGAATGTTGAGTAGCCACTAAACAGAGGTTTTATGTATGATGTCTCTGTAAGGAGACCAAAATCTTTAATTACAGTGATACACAATGTTTTACGAATTGAATCTTAGATGATAGTGATACACAGTTTGATACTTAGTTGATACTTGGTTGATAGTTTGATATTGAATCAAATCATAGCATTGTAATTAGGAAGAGTAGGCTTAGATTAGATCCTTTATGTCTATATATTTTACGCACACGCCTCTAAGTCTACGCACCCTGGTCGATAATAAATATAGCCCAGTCTAGCACCCTAGATAGGACACTACATTTTGGCGCCGTTCCCGGGGAGGCGTACTTAAAGGATTTAAAAGAAAAAAAATTCCATAAGCAAAAATAAACAAAAACACAGTTAAAATCATGTTCATTTATGCCTAGGTTTAGAGACAATCAGGGTAGATTCATCAAAACCCCCCACCATTCAAAAACTAACCCATCATCATCAGGAGCAGACTCTGTAAAGAATTCAACACCAGCTGAGGAGAACATCATTCAAGAATTAGAGGATAAACAAAAATCAGGGCAGAGACTTACTCTCATCGAAAGGCAAACTTTATTAACACATAAATCACAGAAGAGCGACTTTCCTAGGTCTGCCACACAAGGAGAAAGTAGCATAGTGACTGAACACTCTTTCCTTAATCACCTCTTTGAAACAAGTGACTCTGATACAAAGAAATCTATTAAGATGGCTAAGGAAGGAGATGGATCGGTGCCACATCAAGGACAAAGAGATGAAGAAGATTCAACTTTTCCTTTTCCCATACATGAACCACAGGAAGATGATGAGATCAAAATGAAAAACATACCCCCATCAGTGCTACCTAAATTTTATGGTATGGCTTCAGAAGATCCGAACTCATTCTTGTTTGAGTTTGACATTGTATTTCGGACATATGGCTATACTGATGATGCCCATGGGCTCAGACTTTTTCCAGCGACACTAAAGGCATCAGCCTTAAGATGGTTCATGAGGCTTGGTGAGCATACTATCACTGATTGGGATGGTATGAGAAAAGTATTTCTAAGGAAATATCAACCCTACTACAGATCCAAAGACTCTAAATATGACATCTTTAGAATGAGCCAACAAGAGGATGAAACCTTAGAGGAATACTTGGAACGGTTTGTCTACAACTTACAAAAATCTAAACACCGAACTATGCCTCTTGAACTGACCCGCACAATATTTTTGAAAGGTATCCGAGAGGAATACATGGATGACCTCAACTTTATGGGTAAAGGTGACATTTCTGTTTTACCCTTTGAAGAAATTGTTGATCTATGCGAAAAGTATTCAAGGAGTAAAGCTAAAATGGGAAAAAGAACTTTTTCATCCAAGGTCACCAAGTCTGCTTCAACAAGTGTCACAAGGGCTGAGATAGGAAATTTGTTAGAAGAATTTAAGACAGATTTGTTAAGCACAATAGGGAACCAAATTGACACTCTAAAAGCCAAAAAGAAACAAGAAGCTGAAGATCAGGTCATGGCTATTTTCTGCCCCAAGTGCCGGAAGAAACATGCATTAAAGGACTATTCCCTAGAAAACATTCAAGTTTGTGCTTTCTGTACTGAACATCATGATATATTTAACTGTCCTAAAGTTAAGGTTTTGCAGAACTGTAACATGGCAGCCAATGCAGAGATGGAAAACATGTATTACATGGGCGCAAAAAGACCATGGCAGCCAAGGCCAGCACCTCAAGGTATGTTCCCAAATCAAAACTTGCAATTTCCTGTAAATGATCAAATTTATGCACAGAATTCATGGAATGTACCCATGCCATGGCAGCACCAAAACAACCCACAGCAACAATGGAGACCATCTCAACAGTACTCTCAATCTTATCATACATATCCTTAACCATACCCACCATATTCACAATCATATCAACAATGCCATCAGCCGTATCCATCACATTCTCAATCATATTAGCAGTATCCTCAGCAATTTGTTTATCCACCTCAACCTACTCAACAAGCACTGCCTGCTCCTCCACCAATAAATCCACCACAACTACAATTTCTAGCTAACTCACAACCTTCTAGACCCACACAAATTCCTGCTCAAACTGTCCCAAATCCGAATAATAGAGCAGAGAGGCCAGCCTACAATGTAGAAGAGGGAACTTCATATCCCACACTACCCTTGCAAAACATAAACTTGAGGTCTGGCAAGGTACTCCAGAAAGATTCTCCAATAACAGATAGGTGAGAAGAAAACATAGAAAACGAAAATGAAATGGCAAATCAAAAGAAATCAAACGATGATACCATAGATAAGCAAATGCAACCATTGCATCCACCTTTTCTAGACCGATTGGTCCAAATCAAACCTCCATTGTCTATACCACAGTTTGATGTCTTAGGTGAGCTTAAAAATGTCTACATAAAAATCCCGCTACTGCAAGCTATAAAAGACATTCCTATCTACACTAAAGCCATCAAAGACATGTGCCTCAAGAAGCCTGCTAGGAAAAGGATTGATCCTCAAACCATTTATGTTATAGGACATTTAGCAGGCCTTATGACCAATACCATCTCCATAGAGAAGTATGTTGATCCTGGCATTCCCAAAGTAACCACCATCATTAACAACATACAAATTCCAAACACTTTGATAGATCTTGGCGCCGCAATTAATGTCATGACTCTTGAGACCATGAGAACACTTCAGCTTACCAATTTGCAACATACAACAATTGTTCTTGAACTAGCTGATAGGTCTAAAGTGATTCCTGAAGGGATTTTGGAAGACGTAATTGTCTCACTGGACTCTTGGGAGTATCCGGTGGACTTTTTAGTCCTCCAACCCAAATCCAATTTAGGAGGGCACCCTATCATTCTTGGTAGACCATGGTTAGCGACTGCTGATGCATTTATAGGATGTCGATCTGGCAACATGATCATTTCGAGAGGGACTGAAAGAAAACAACTCACCCTCTACCCATCGGCACAATCACCAGCAGTAACACATAATTTGTGGCTTGATGATAAATTCAATGATAAAGAAGAAGTACAATCTATTTTTAGCATTGACCAAATCTATGATTTCCAAGAACAAAACAATAATGATTTGGTAGAACTATTTCTTTCTCAACCAGATATTTCCGAAAATTTGAGACATGACCAATATCACGCTGCAGATGTACTTTTAGCTCAAAATTTTCAGGAAACATGCACCATTCAATCTTTGCAAACCACATTTCACGACATCTTTCCAGTTCAATCCATCACCAACACACAGAGTCAGGTTATAGAGATTAGTCCAGGGAAAACTTTGAACATAGGCAATCATCTAGACTCATCTCAGCAAGAGAAATTAATCCGACTCTTGAGGAAATACCAGAAAGCCTTTGCTTGGGATTATACCGATATGCATGGCATTCATCCTGACACATGCACTCACCACATTTACACATATAACACTATCAAACCAGTGAGGCAACCACAAAGAAGAATAAACCCCATGCTCCAAGATATTATTAGAGAAGAGTTGTAAAAATTATTGAGAGTTAATTTCATATATCCTATTTCTGACAGTCAGTGGGTATCCCCATTGGTTGTAGTGCCCAAGAAAAATGGTAAGTGGCACATTTGTGTTGATTACTGACAACTGAACAAAGCCACGCTTAAAGATTATTTTCCACTACCATTTATCAACCAAGTCTTAGACACCCTAGTTGGGAAATCTTCATTCTCTTTTCTTGATGGTTTCAGTGGCTACAACCAGATAAGGATAGCTTCAGAAGACCAGGACAAAACCACCTTCACCTGTCCTTGGGGGACTTATGCTTACAATTTTTTACCGTTTGGACTTTGCAATGCTCCAGCTACATTTCAGAGAGTTGTATTAACTATTTTCGCTGATTTAATTCATGATTGTGTTGAAGTGTATATGGATGATTTTTCAATATACGACAATTCATTTGAACATGCATTAGAAAACCTTGAGAGAGTTTTGAAAAGATGTATTGAATCTAACCTATCCCTCAGCAATGAGAAGTGTTTTATGATGTTGAACGAAGGGATAGTGTTAGGCCACTATATTTCTTCTCAAGGGATCAAAGTTGACCCAGCAAAGATCCAGATCATTGTTGATTTACCAATACCATAGAATCAAAGAGAGGTAAGAAGTTTCCTTGGGTATGCAAGCTACTACAGAAGATTTATTGAACATTTTAGTAAGATAGCTTTACCTTTGTTTAAACTTCTATCAAAAGATGTACTTTTCAGTTGGAATGAGAACTTCCAACAAGCATTTGAACTGCTCAAAAAGAAGTTATCAACCACACCAGTCTTGAGAGGGCCTAATTGGAGCCTACCATTTCATATCTTTATAGATGCACCTGACACTGCAGTGGGTGCATCGTTAGGCCAAAAAGAAGAATCTTGTACTTATGCCATTTACTTCATTAGCAAAAATCTAACACCTGTAGAGTTAAACTACACGGTCACAGAGAAGGAAACACTTGCTATCATATATGCTGTGAACAAATTCCGACATTACATAACTGGTTATGAAGTCTTTGTGCATACTGACCATTCTTCCATAAAACATTTAATGAATAAACCAATAACTAGTGGCAGAGTTACCAGATGGTTACTATTGTTACAGGAATTCAACATCACAGTGTTAGATAGACCAGGTAAAGAGAACCAGGTGGCAGATTTTCTTTCTAGATTGCAAAACCAAGGTGAGGTTGTTCCAGTTGAAGATTATTTCCCAGATGAAAATTTATTTGCCATTTCTATAGTAAATCCTTGGTATGCTGATTTGGCTAATTACTTGTCTAGAGGAAGGACACCTCCACAGTTTACCGCAAAGGAAAGGAAGAGACTAGTCAAACAAAGTGCTAGATATTCATGGCTCAATGGCGATCTATTTTACACTGGTTATGACATGATCATTAGAAGATGTGTAAGAAATGATGAGGTAATTGATATTTTAAAATGTTGCCATGATGAACCGTGTGGTGGGCATTTTGCAGCTAAGCGAATAGCGTTCAAAGTTCTAACTCTTGGATACTACTGGCCATCCATTTTCAAGGATGCCAAGAAGTATGTAAAGAGTTGTGACAGCTGCCAAAGAATGGGCAGACCAACAGCTACAGACGAGATGCCTCTTCAGCCCAAAGTTCACCTAGAGCCATTTGAAAAATGGGCTCTAGACTTCATAGGACCCATTAACCCATCCTCCAACGGTAAGAAGTACATCTTAGTATGTACTGATTATGTCACAAAGTGGACTGAAGCAAAAGCACTGGTAAGAGCCATCGAACACACAGTTGTCAATTTCCTTTTTGAAGAGATTTTTGTCAGATATGGAGTGCCCAGGGAGATAGTAACTGATCAAGGTACCCAATTCACCTCAAAGTTAGTAAAGGACATAACAGACAAATACAAAATCAAGCATAGGAAAAGCACACCTTACCATCCACAGGCCAATGGGCAGGTGGAATCTACAAACAAAACTTTGGAGGGTATCATTACTAAAACTGTTGCAATGAACAGGAAGAATTGGGAAGAGAAGCTCAAAGATGCACTATGGGCTTACAGAATCACATGGAATGATACTATAGGATTTACACCATACCAGTTGGTGTACGACAAAGAGGTAATGCTTCCTATTGAGTCTCAAATACATACTTTTAAACTGGCTGCAGATTTACAAATTGACTTGGATCAAGCACAAAAAGAAAGAATTCAGCAGTTGAACCAGCTGGATGAAATGAGGCAGCAAGCAAAGGAAACCACCATCCTCATGCAAAAGCAAAGGAAGCAGTGGCGTGATGCACATATCAAGAAGAAGCAGTTCAAGGAGGGTGACTGGGCTCTACTTCTTGACTCTAAGTTCAGAGATCATAAAGCCAAGTTTACCACCCATTGGATGGGCCCCTACCAAATTGTTCAGGTTTATGACAATGGATTAGTGAAGCTCACAACTATTGATGGAGAAGGTCATTCCTTTACTGTCAATGGTCATCGCCTGAAACTATATACTAAGCCCATCAGCAAGAAAGATTTTCTCCACACAGTATCTGAACAAAGAGAGGTTGAGATACTGTAGCCCTCAGCTGCAGTATCCTTGCCTTAGTTTATTTTCTTTCAATTTTGGAAAAAAAAAATTAAAAAAAATATATAAATAATAATAAATGGGTTAGATGTGAAAACCAGCCTCTGTCACACTCTAACCCCGAATTCCTACTTGAAAACCAATTCGTTGGCGGGTAAGAATTCTCTTTCTTTTGTTCACTGTTTAATTTCTTAGCTGAATAATGACTTGAGGACAAGTCAAAATTTTTGTGGGGAGAGAAGCATCAGTATTCTTATCTCTCCATTGTAAAAAAATTTTCTCATCATTGTAAATTTCCCAAGCAGTTTGTTCCAACATTCCAGATTTCAATAAATAAGCTGTCTTGTCATTGTTTTATCTTAGAGGGACCTGGTTATAAATACTATGCAGGGGGACCTGTTCTGTCGAAGAAGACCATGCTACCAGCACCAACAGTAATGGGACTTGTTTAGACACACAGAAAGGGACCTGTTAAGAGATTGATATTTCAAAATTACTTCAACACAGCTTCAACAAGTTTCTACAAAGGCAGGACCAAGACTTCATCAAGCACCCAAGCTCAACAGCACCTGTATGCACATAAAGAATTGCATGAACATCTTCAGTACTGCAGAGGGACCTGTTGCATTCAAACCTACCTCAGGGGACCTGTTATGAACAACAAAGAAAGCTAAACAACAGTCAAAAGGCTAGCTCTACTCAGCATGCCAATGCAACAACAGTCAAACAAAAGTGTAATACGCTCCTTGTTCTTAACACTTAATTTCTTGGATTAATTTTTAATGTTAATTATAATAGCTATGACTGTTATGATTAATTTCAAGGGCGCATTTTTCTCATCATCCCTTATCTCCCTAATTCTTCCCTACTGCAACCTACTTCCTACTTCTAAAATTCATTAACCCTTCATTCCAATGTTTCCTAAGCATCCTACAGCCATCTACCGCCATACCAACCTCCTAAGTCCATACCTCCAATTGGACGAGTACCAACAGGACACGTGGTGATATTTTTTTTAAAACAAAAAGAGAAATTATATAAGGGTAAGAAACAAGAGGCCTATTCATTATTTTGCATGTGGCCGAATGGTGATTTCACCACCCGACGCACCTAAATGATTCAAGGGACTTCATCATCAGTGTGGTATATACGCTCCTAGTGCTCCCATCATAGTATTTGTGCAAGCGGTATTATCATTCCTCTGTTTTCAAAAATGAACACACTCTGAGGAGAAGGAAGTTGGTCATTTCACTTATTTTTCAGGATTGCATACGTTGGCGTATAATTCCGTGACCTCCACAGCAAGGACCGAAGGCAGTGAGCGCCATCCGGTTTCGACTTTCACCGAGCTACACAACAGTTGACCCAGCATTACAGTGAACAATAAGGGAGCGACACTATCAGGTAATAAATCCAAACTTCTTTGTTAAATTTGCAAGTTAAGAAGCTCGACCCTCCGCCAAGATGACAAATAGGGTCGAGCCAAGTGTGTTCGATAGCTCCCAGTACCATGAAGACTGCATTTCGATTCTTAGAGAAATACAGTGGTTGCCCTTTTTGGAGAAATTCCATGGAAGCAACGAAGAAGTTGCTAAGCAATTCGCCTTCACATTTAATGGCGAGAAAGCCCTGATAGGCAATTTCTCATTCACGGTTTCAGAAGACACCATCGCCCAAGCGATAGGGATTAGCCCAGAGGGGGAAAAGTATTTTAAAACCAAGCAATTCAAAGAGAAATCATGGACCCAATTCATGTCTAGGTCCCGAGTCTTAGCGGTCAACTGGAAGAAAGGCGTTCCAAGAAGTTGGTTGGTGCATCCTTGGGATGAAATGGTTTACATACTTCAAAAATTTGTAACCTGTGAAGGTCACTACAACATTGTTTATTTATACCATATCAAGTTGTTGCTACACTTGAAAAGGTAATGTGTCATCAGTTTACCATATTTCTTATTGCAGAGCCTAACCAAGATGTCAAAAACCATCCAGAAGCAGAAAGGAAACGAAGACAAGATTTTATATCATTTTGGTTTAGTCAAAATTCTCATTGAGCATGAAATGCAAAGAAGAGGGAAAACATGGAAGGAGTTCTTAGCTGCCAACCAAATCAGGGATGAGGAAGACAAAGAAGAATCACAAGAAAATTCAGGATTTATGAAGGACATTGATGAGGAGATCCCAGCATCATCCAAAGATAACAAGATACCCCCACCTGTGAGCAGCATAAGGACTAGACAAATGAGAAAGGAGGATGCTAAGAGGGCAGAACAAGACAAAGTTTTCACCACTTACTCAAGGAGAACAAGAAGGACACCAAAAGTTCAGTTACAAGAAGACCAACCTGAATCCAATGCACCTATACAGATGGATATTCAGAGCAGTGACCATTCACCACCAAGGGCAGGAGCTGATGTAGATGTTGAAAGTCATTCACCCCCAGGACCAGGAGCTGATATAAAGGTCGAAAGTAATAACAAACAAGAAAGAGGGTCACCACCTCCCAATAAGAAGCAGAAGAAATTAGAGAGACAAATTGAAAAATTAAAAGAAGAGCTCATGGAGGCTAACATGCTGGAGAAAGTTATTAAGAAAGAAAATGAAATGCTCCGAGTGCAGAGTAAAGAAATTCAAAAGAAAAATGAAAAGTTAAAGGAGCGAGTCAATGAGCTGGAAGCTGAGAAAACAGATATTTGCAAGTGGGCCACCAAGTGGTACAATCAAAAGAAGACCCTCAAGGAAAAATACAAAAGACTAAAGCAAGAGCTCTACGACCAGAAAGATGCCCAGGTGAAAAAGAATGTAGACACATTGCTCAAGGCAGCAGAGGTACAGGCAGGGACCGA
>APFE031554908.1:7201-37833 GCA_000404065.3 Pinus taeda
AGAGAAAGAAGGCGGAATAACCAGTACCGGATTTTCCTGCAATCGTCGTTAGTTCTGGTGGATTTCTACCCATTTGCAGGTCGATTGGATATGAAGGGTGGAGAATCAGGTCAGCCCCATATTGAGTGCAACGATGACGGAGTGGAGTTCGTTGAAGCAACCATTGACGTCGCTTTTGAGGATGCGAAAGTAGATGATTTTCAGCACAAAATCTTCTTTTAAGACATCAGCAGTGCTCTGCAAAGTTCGTAATCCGACCTGCATCCATGGAGGTAAACAGTAATTTAAAGGAGTGCAAAAGCTACAGAAACAGGTAAAACTGCTGCTTGCCGCATGACTAAATAATTCCTTTTAGGTTTCCGTTGAATTTTTTACCTGTACATCACCAAATAATTCACAAATCCAGTCAAATTTTCATGCGATTCACCTGAATTTTCTAATTATATAATAAGATAAATTTCCTTCCGAGCAGAATTTGTCTCTGAGATATTCAAAGCTGATTCCTGCCATTACAGAAATGGCATTGTATTTGCAGTGAGATAAATCCAAATATTAAGTCAAGAATCCACGAATAAATAAAACGTGCGCTGGTCAAATACGAAGGCTGGGAGAACACAGCTGCTTTAACTGGATCAGGTTTCCGTAAAGCAGGAGACCACTCGGCTTCTGGTAGATAGCATACACACGCTGCACTACTCCTTTCACATTTTTGTATAACAACGCCTAAATGATAATTTAGTTTTGCATTTTTATATAACAGTTGCTAAATGAGAATGTAGTGGGTCATGCCAGGGTAATTTAGGATGGGCGTATATGCAACAACATAATTCTGTTCTGCGGAAAGTGTTTACAGGTGGATTTCAATTTAGGATCATTGATTAAATTTCTATTATTCAATTACAGTATTAGTAAATGGAATAATGTTCTGTGTTGAATGAATAACTGCGAGCAGGAAAGCACAATTCATTC
Organism: Pinus taeda; assembly: GCA_000404065.3. Taxonomy (NCBI): domain Eukaryota; kingdom Viridiplantae; phylum Streptophyta; class Pinopsida; order Pinales; family Pinaceae; genus Pinus; species Pinus taeda. The sequence continues at coordinate 8,171 of APFE031554908.1, forward strand.
TTTGCCGTGTATGCAGGGATAGAAATATAAACGCTCAAAGTCAATAGAACTACATATATACAGTAGGGAATTACAAAATGTACAGTGGCAATATTTATTATCTAGCTTGCACCATAGATTGTCTGAGGAAAGGCCAACAAGATAATACCTTTCAACGTTGCATTTGTGCAGGATTTGTGCAGGAGTTGAAGATCAGGATGTAAATCCGCCTGCTTCGGAATAGAACGCCCCCTGGGGAATAGAACGCCGTCTGAAGCAGCGTGAATTTGCAGGAATTGCAGTAGGGGCTACGGTTATGCTCAATATTCTCATCGCCGGGTAAGTCTACTTTCGAACCCAGCGAAGTCATTAAACACAGTATAATACACAGTCGCCCTTATAATTCTTTGATAACTGTCCACAGATCGAACTCCGGAGGTTCCATGAATCCGGTTCGAACCCTGGGGCCTGCAATTGCAGCAGGCAACTATAAAGGCATCTGGATATACCTCTTAGTGCCCATAATTGGAGCATTGTGTGGCGCTGCGGCCTATACTGTGGTTCGTCTGAAGGGGGAGGATAACCAAGGAAGACCTACCAGGAGTTTCAGGATCTCTGGAATATTGGAATATATGGCAGTGGAGCCTGAACAAGGCGGTGCCAAGAAAATAACTCTTGGCAGACACGTACAGCACTTCATGAAGACACGTACAGAACTTCATGAAGAACAGCTGCCAACAGCTGCGATGACACGGCAGGGCTGCCATACTTATGTTAAACCATAAGTACATAAGTTTTGGTTAACAGTAAATGTTACGAGTTTAATGCTAATGCAAACATAGCATTAGTTCATTAGTTCATAACTGAGTTCATGAAACGAAACTGTCAAATGTTCACTTGTCCTAACTTTTGAGCCCTTATAACTGCCTGGATGCCTTGTTTTGAGGCCAAATAAGATGGAAAATCCGCTCATTGGTCAAAGGAATAAGAAAATATAAAATACCGTGTTGGTTTTTGTGTCATATCAGCTAACTTTGTTTTAAGTTATATAATGTTGATGGGTTATCGTGCCAGACTAATGCTAGCCTTACCGATCGATTACTATAGTCCTTGCCAGCCCGGAGGGCAGGGACTAATAATGTCATTATGAATTAATATTGCGAAGATATTAAGAATAGCGTGTAATTTATGTGTGCCTTAATCTGAAATATAATATTATATATTTTATTTTGAAAATTTTATTTTGTTTTATTAATGTAAACTGTTATGGTAGTATATATAAATGGACCAATAATATCTTAAGATGCATTATTTTCCTCCTGTTCTGTTTATTTCTTTTAATTAAAACAAAAATAATTTTTTTTAATTAACTTATTATTTTTTATTAAAAAATTAAGTATATATAATATATATAATAAATATAATAAAAATATATATATATCGAGTTTATAGATTCTAGTTCCATGTTCTAGTCTATGGATATACTTGTTTCATGTTTTAAATTTTAAGGGTTAGTCCTCTTGTTATCATCTGAACCTTTTACCATCTTCTTGGTGTATCATTTAGTCCTTCTCAAACCCTAAAACACTCCTCCATATTATTATATTACATGTTGAGTTTCAAAAAAGTATTAAATGACTTTTAGGTAGTTCAGAGTTTGTAATAATTTTGTAAAGAGAGCATCTGTGTTATCGAGTTTTTTTCCTTAGTGGTCAAGTTCAATTGCTTATATAATATTATGATGATATCGTTATACCATACTGTCCATTTCCCTAGGAAAATATCTCTTAAGATTAAATGGTAAAATTTTAAAAGTTTTTCTTTGTATGGTTTTTAATTTTTTTCCAAGTGCAATTATTATATTTGATTAATGTATTTCAATTATTTTTTGAGAAATTGTTTTTTCAGTTTTATTGTAATGTTTTATTACTTTATTAGCGATATAATATTATCTTTCTTTATGAAGTTTGGTTTTCTTGAATTTCTAAGATATTTTTGGGTGAATGTACACTTTTGTGCAATGTGGCTAAGAAATTTCAAGTATTTCCTTTTTTATCAAATTGATGTCTTCAAAATTCATATAAGAATTGTAATTTTGATTTGGAGTAAACAAATAAATTGTGGAGAATGATGCTGTTGTCCTAATAAAATTCTTTGCAAAAAAAATAGTGTTATATAATTTTTCAATTTTCCATTAAATGAATTGCTTGTCCTTGCAAATTTTCATACATCTTAATAGGTATGTGTGGGTTCACACATCATAACTTTAGTCAAAATGCATAATATATATAAGTATATAAATAATGATAATATATATATAATATATATATATATATAATATATACAGAGCTAAGCTTTTCATATTAAAAAATTTATGTTATGCAAACTTATATTTTTATTATCTTTTGAAGTTTGTGAAGTAATATTTCAATTTCATTTTTTGCACACATGTGGTCATGTAATCCTTTTTCAACTATTTAAATAAATAAATAAACCAAGAGGACTCATAAATGAAGATAGTGATATTTTTTGAAATTTTTTTATTGTGTATATTTTATGATATTGATCTCCTATTCAACCTCTTTAAAATTGTTCAAAAAAATTTCAAGCATTATGTTTAAAACAAATTAGATGAAAAATATCATATGAATTCAAAAATGTCAAATTCATATGTCAATAGATAGAAGATTCCTTTATGAATCGGACATGATCAACTTCACGAACTAAGGACATTTTTTTCCTTACATCTGCTAGGGCACAAAATAGTGTTGTAGAAAATTTTGCAGAAGGGACACTGAAATTATGGATTTTATGACTTCAAAGGATTGATCGAGAGTTTAAATTTTGAATTCAAATAGCTCTATCGAGGGTTTTGTAAACCCTCGATTGAACAATATATGTGTTTAACAAGGCCTTGATTGAGCGTTATGGCTCAATAGAGCCTCTATAAAAAAATTATGAATCCCATAATTTAAACTTTAGAATCAATAAAGATCTTAAATTTAAGTTTTTACCACATTTTAAAATTTTAAAATGTTATTAGATTTTTTGTTATCATGTCATGTAGAAACCATATATTAATTATATTACATCTCATGTTATTAAATTAAATTACAAAATATGAATATTAAATATAAAAAATTAATATGAATAGATTTTGTGTTAATATAATTTATTAATTTTTTTAATTAATATAGACTATTTAAACGCCCCACGGGGCTTGGATTGACGCGTGAATGGGTGCACGTTAAGGCACTCCTTGCGATGGTCACCGGTCAATCCCCGTGGGACTTAGGTAGGTCCTTAACGTAAAATAATATATATATATAATACTAAATATAAATATATATAATAAAATATAGAATATAATTATATATATAATCATTAACTTATATAGTATAAAATTGTATATTATAATATATAACTACACAAACACATTAATAAATGTGAATTGATATATTACATAGACATCAACAAAGAGTAATTAAACAAAAAGAGTCATACAAGGTTACTCAGAAGTTAAGTTTTTAACTTTAATTTTTTCATAATCAAGAATAATAAAATATATAATATTTTTAAAATCGTGAAGTAATCATAACCTAAAACTACTTAAAGAAATAAAACCTAAACATTTTCAATTGGAAGACATGAATCACACTATATATCTTTGATGGACGTAGCTGGAACATTAATATTTTGGAACATTTTAGAGATATTTCCATGAAAATTTATCTTTTTCCCTCTAGGTGAATGTACAACACACATTTGAAATATAGCATTTTAAATATGATTATTTGAAAACAAATCTACGTGAATGATTATTTGAAAATTATCGTTTTCCCTCTAGGTGAATGTATGACATTAAAAATAAAAATTATTTAAACATAATATTTTAATTGTCAAAGTATTTTAAAATTTTTGAAATATAGAGGAGAGAGAGTGGGAGAGGAGGGTATGAGAGAGAGAGAACACAAAGATTGAGATAGGGGAGGAGAGAGTCTCCAAGAAAGAGAGGGATCTCAAGAGATGGAGTTGGAGCAAAAGATAGGGAAGGAAGAAGATCAAGATGTATAGAGAGAGAGGTGGAGAAGGTGATATAGGGAGTGACAAGGCAAAGATGGAGAGAGAGTGTGTATGTCTGGGGGTGAGATAGAAAGACAATGAAGGAGAGATTGAGAGAGGGGGGGAGAGAATGAGACGGAGGGATAAAATGAACATACTTGCAAGATTAATCTTGAGAGAGAGAGAGAGATGTGGGGGAGAGATAGAGATAGGTGGGAGAAGAAGGAAGAGAGAGAGGAATTAAGAGGGAGGGAGAGAGAGATATGGAGTTGGAGTGGGAGAGAGAGGGAGGTAAGAAGAAAGACAAATAGAGAGAGAAAGGTGGAGAGAGAGAGAGGGAGTAACAATGTAGATGGAGAAAAAGGAAGAGAGGAGAGTGGGAGGGAAGAGAAATAGAAGGGGAGACAAAGCGAGAGAAGTGGAAGAGGGAGAGGGAGAGCGAGAGGGAAGAATATATGAATTGATATGGAGGAAAAATGTATATGGAGGAAAAATGTGTATCTTTGTGTGGTGATATAGAGAGATGAATAAGGAGAGATAGAGGGATATAGAGATATAGATCGAAGGGGAAGGGAGAGGAGGAAGAGAGAGATAGAGGGAGGGATGCAGATATAGATAGATATGAGGAGAAAGAGCATGCATCCCTAGGGGGGTGAGATGGAGAGACAAGGAAGGAGAGGTGGAAGGAGATATCAATATAGATGTAGGGGGTAGAGAAAGGAAGGAAAATTGCTTGCATTAATTGCATTGATTTCAGTGTATAGATGCTGATTCCTAATCCTATTTTATTTCTTCTATTAGATGCATTGATTTCTATGTAGATGTTGATTTCGGATTATATTTCATTACTTTCATTAGACGAATTAATTTCATTAAAGATGTTAATCTATAATTTTGTTTGATTGAGCTTGCATTAGATGCATTGATTTCAATGTAGATGTTGATTTTTAATCATATTTGATTGCTTCTAGCATTGGATGCATTCATTTAAGCGTAGATGTTGATTTCTAATCATATTTTATTGTTTGTGTTAGATGCATTGATTTTCTAGTGTAGATGTTCATTTCTCATCATATTTGATTGCTTGCATTAGATCCATTGATTTCAATGAATATGTTGATTTTTTATTTGATGTAACTAGTTGTAGGGTGTAGATTGATTTCAATGTAACTAGTTTAACATTGTGCATTGATTTCAATGTAAGAAAAAACAATATTGACCATGTACATTATGATTAAGTTTTTGCACATAACCTTGAACAAAGTAAAATCAAATAAAACTTGTATTTGTAACTTTTAGAACTCCACATAGTTTAAAATTGATTAAAATGTATTTAATTCATATTTGAGTTTCTAAATATTGAATAAAACTTATTTCAATCATATTTGAGTTTTTAAAAATTGAATAAAACTTATATCAATCATATTTGAGTTTTTAATAATTGAACAAAACTTATTTGAATCATAAGGAATTGATTGAAATACTTGGGTAACTACTTGTAAGTTTAGTAAAGTTGATAACCTTATATAAAATTATCGAAATGTTGTCATATATTTCCTTTTTACTTATATATTAAATTTCAATAAGATTGACTTATATCATGTTATGACTAAGCTTCTATATAATATTGTACTCATTTTCTTAGTCTATGAAAATGAAAATCAATATTGTTATACTTTACTAATAAAAGTAATATATAATATATATATATATATATATATATATATATATATATATTAAATTAGTGAAATAGTTTTAACAAAGCCATAAACAAAAAAAATTAATGAGAATCCATAAACAAGATTAATACAAATCTATAAATCGACATAGTGAATACATGTATCAATAAACTATCCAAATATACAAACTGTCTACTCTAAGTACCACTAGAACTCCTATGTGAGTTATGTCACACAAAGTAAGTGTCCATAAGCTACTACTGGAATATAACACATTCAAATTAAAACTAAGTAGATCATTATTTGTACAAACAAATAATATGGAAATAAATGATTTTGAAAAACATTTTTAAACATATACATGAATCTACTAATCTCAGTCAAGTGCCAATACAAATTAGATAGAAAGGGGGTGATGAATCTGGTTTTGGTGCTCCCTACCTGTGGCTCAATGATCGGGGCTAACATCGATGGACCCAAATCATTAGTGCCTCTAAACCTGACATTGAACTCATGTATCTATAGAAAAATGACATTAATGACACTGTCTATGGGCTTGTATACACAATGACAAGGAAAAAATATAATTAGTTTACAAATTAATTAGCATATATTTGTAACTTAAAAAAGGAAAATGTTGAAATATTAGGAACAAAAAACTTAACTAATGGTCCATGTGGTTATACATAGTGACTGTCCTCCACATTAGTGTTATGAGGTGGAGGTGGAGGTGAACGAGAATCCATGGAAACATGTTCTAGTTGAGGATGGCCTGGTTGATCAATTTCCCCCTCGAATGACCTCATAAGCTCATCCATGTAGCTAGGTTGTGTCTACATGTTATCATGAAGTTATTAATATAAATTTCAATCTAATACAAACTAGAAATTATATAAATAATTATGAATAATTTCACATAAGATTCAAAACTTTCATATAAATATCTATATATTATATATATATATATAATAATAGATAGATAGATAGAAGATAGAAATAGATAGATAGTATATATATATATATATATATATATATATATATTATCTATCTATTCTATCTATCTATCTATTATCTATCTATCTATCTATATATATATATATATATATATATTATATATATATATATATATATATATATATATAGATAGATAGATAGATAGATAGATAGATAGATAGATAGATATAACTGGTCTATCATTAGGGGAATTTTGACGTCTAGAATGGGCCTCCAAAGGAAATTATAAAACAATATTAGATTACATCATCAAATTTTAGAGGGAAAAAAAAAAAACTATTTTTTCAACTCGTATTTTCAACTTATCTCCTTATGGGTTTACTCAAATTTCTAGCAGAAACACTCGTTGGATGGAAAATTTGAGTCATCATCCAAGGAATATCCATGTTGCATACTTTCGATGGACCCTACTACATGAAAAATGAGAAATACATGAAAAACATGATTGCAATCATGTTTTTTCATATATTTCTCATTTCTTGTGTAGCTGGCTCCATAGAAAGTATGCAACATGGGTACTCCTTGGATGAGGAACTAAATTTTACATCCAATGAGTACTCCCTCTTGAAATTTGAGTAAAAATTTAGCGAGATAAGTTGAAAATACAAGTGGAAAAAGTTACTTTATTATTTTATTATCTGTTTACTTTTTTATCGCAAAAATGGTGAATCATCCCCCATGGTTGACATCATCATCTTGAACCCTATTGGTTGTTATAAAGTTAATTTTGGTTCTAATTTTTTCTTAAGAGGCCCATTTTAGACCTCAAAATTCCCCTCATGGTCAATGGGTCGTGGAACCTTCAGGTCTAATGAATTACATCATGATACAAGCATGCTTATGTAAAAAACGAGTCAATGAGTAAACTCATGAGAAATGAATAATCATATAAGGGAACTCGTGGTTCACGTGGCAATATTGGCGGTCTCTTAATCTCTCCATCCAATGTAACATCTGCATTGGCCAATGACGTATGCATGATGTTTGCAATAGTCTCGTTGGTCTCAACACCAAGCTGCGATAACTCCTCTAGCTTTGTCTATAATACCAAGCTCTAAGAGGGTAGTGGAAAGGATCTCCAAGTTGGTGGTACATGCCCAAGGTCCCTACAAGTCCCCTTGTGCTCATAAGTATGTCCCAAGTCGGGTCCATAATAACAAGATTTGGTATTAGTGTAATCCAACCTCATATGTAACATGAACTCTGCATATAAATGCTTCAAAAAAAATGGAGACCTGATCAGGGTGGGGGAACTAGCCCCAAACTACAATGAATCTATCATACAAAAAATGGGTTGTTTCAACATTTCTAAACTATTTCAATGGAATCAAACCTCTATGTCTAGCAGGGTGATCCAAAGGGATGTTGAACAACTCCCCATGAATATCAATGTTCTTGGTGCCCTATTTCACCACCTCCCAAGTTTCTGGGCCTCTAATCTCATGCCTCCTAATCCTCTGTATGGATTATAGGAGGTGGCTCTGTGGGCCCGACCTCTGGTATGCCTTGATCAACCTATTGATGATATCCCACATCAATGACAAACTATGATGAGTTGATGAATTGGGAAGGATGTTACGTATGTCTTATGTGATCCACATATGATGGGTCATAACATCCTCCAATGTGATATTATTTGTAGCATCATCCCACATAGGGATCCATGTTGCACTATGATCCTCAGTTTTTTCCTGCCAAGGTCTTGCAAATAATAAACATAATTTAACATATATAATTAACAAAGTAGAAGCATAATAACATATACATTAAATTCAAACACATGAGTTGAAGAAAATTAATAAATAAAAGACAATTTCAAGACATAAACACATAAATTTTAAAGAGGTTTTAAAAATGTAGGAGATGTACATGAAATAGGTGATGAATGTCCACTAGAGGGAGCATGATCATAAACGGATACATAAAAAATACCTTTGACATTGTGATTGGTGTCAATGCAAGATCTGTGAGGGGAACATGCACTCTAGGTGAGTTACATGATCTATCGTGAGCGCAACCACATATAATAAATCCCCTCACACTATGATGACTTGCAATTAGGTCGTATATATGGGATTCCTTTGCATATTACAAATAATACATATAATCATATAAACTAATCCAATAAAAAATTGTTGGCTAAAGTATTACATATAATACATATAAAATAATCCAAGAGAAAAATGTTGACTGAGAAAGAATGTTGGAAAAAAAAACATTTCTAAACCTAAGAAGAATAATCTAGCGTAAATTTGTAAAGTTTGGAGTTGAGTTTTTGAGAATTTGTCAACCAAAATATTGAATTTCATGTAAACACAATCGAAAGAAGCAATCAAATCTACCTCCACACTTTTTCTTTTTACTAAATAAAGCATTTTGTTCATAGTGTATAAATATGTAAATATATCTGTAAAAAATTGAAATAAACCTATTTACAAAACTAATAAAATTCCATGCCAATCAAATACTCCAATAGACTTTAAATTATTAATGTTTGTCTTTGACACATGACATGTACTAGGTGCAAGCACATGACGAAGATGTTGCTTGTACAACATACTACATAATGAAACAATATGGTACAAATTTGAAAATAGTCTAAATACTTTTATTCACTGGACCAAATGCGCTTTTCATGATGGATTTACCGTATTTATAAATGATGCATTATTGAAGCATGAAGTTATATATATAGTTATGTAATTATATACAATTATATGTTAAAAGCTATATGTGTGTGTGTGTGTGTTATTTTTCAAATAGTTATGCTATGTTATATGTTATAGTTATGCAGAATACATGTTACACTATGTTATATATATATATAGTCCAGCAGATCTAATGGCGTCCAATAAAAATGGCTATATTTTAGCTTTAGATCATATAAACAACCCAGAAGATTCGATCAGGGTATAGATTGGTGCTTTATGGCAAATGAAAATAATAGCCAAATTAGATAATGCTGCAATCTTTAATTTGGCAGAGAAAAGAATGACTGGAATAGTCTACACTTGGTGGAGAACACCACCATAAGAAGAAAGAGAGGAGGTCATAAAGGCAAGATTAGAAGTTTTTGAGCAATTACTTAGAACTCGGTTCTGTATAGAACCAGAGGACTCTAAGAAACAGAAAATGGTGGATCTGGCTCGTATGGAATTAAAAGATGCCAAAAGATTAGAAGAGTTCTCCAAAGAATATTTCAGGCTGGTGATAACAATAGAGCTAAGCAATGATTTAATGGATAAATTCACATTTCTGTCAAAACTCCCACACAACATAGGTGACTTAGTAATGAAAGATTTAGAAGAAAGAGATAGAACTTTGCAAGTTATATATTGGGTAGATCTCATAAATCATTATAAACAAAAACTGAAATATCTTTGCTGGCATAAAAATGCTCAAGAAAATGATATCAAACCATCACAAGAATGTTGTAAAGAAATACTCCCATGGACTTCGATGAAAAGAACAAATCATAAGAAAAGACACTTTGAGAAATACAGGATAAAACAGGTAGAAAATCTAAGGAAAACATTTCCAAAATACAGATACATAAAAAAAATGAAATGATCTAGTCAAAGATGGATGTTGTTTTATCTATAAGAAAAAGGACACTTTGCTGCTAAATTTCCTAAAAATACTTCATCAAAATTATAAAAAATGTATGGAAATGGATGAATTTGTAGATAATTGGTCTGTTGTAGATAGTGAGGATGAATGCTCTCATGTATATATTCTATATGAAATGGAAGACATAGTAGAATAAGAAGGTCTAGATACAAATTAGAAAATGAATATTTGTATTCAAACAAATTGTGAGATAGAGTTAGAATTAGAAACCATTATCAAGTAAATCACATCAGCCAGCTACAAGGGTAGACTGTGCTCCACTGGTAGTACATACAACGATATCCCTAAATGATTTAGAAGAATCTTATGAACTTTCAAATCATCTTTCTAATTGGTGTAATCATGCTGAGGTAGCCATAGATGGTCTGGGGTGTCAAGCAGAACAAATCTTGCAGAGTCAAAAGTTAATCAATGATAATCAAACTTTAGATAAACAAGAAAAATATGAGCAAAGGAAGAAACGAGAACTGACAAAAAAAATAGAATTTAATAAATTTGAAAATATAGGCACATGGCAATCCCATAAAGAAGATTCTGAAGATATAAGTTCTCAATCTGTTGTCGAACCTAGGTGAACCTAGATGCTAAGACTGGATCATTTTTGGTATCAGAGCCTTGTTTTGTTTCTGGTTACTTATTAACATGGATAGAATGATGAAATCATTTTCTTTGGTTAATAGAACACGTATAGATGAAGTAAGTAGTAGAGAAGCTGAATATGATATAGAAGAACAACCTTTAATAGACCTGTCCAAGTGGAATCCCCCTGACCTCACAAGCTTCCAGGTCTATAAAGATACTACTATGTCTGTACTTATAAAGAAAATTATTCCTAAAGAATTTGAATTAAAAATCCGCATCTCTGGAGAAGCAACCCAAATTGTTGGGTTAGAGCTGTTTTGAGATCAAGAGCTAGAGAAATTTAAGGAATATGTAAAAGCCAAAAAATATGCCTATATACATTTTGGAGGAATAAGATTTGGTTTAGTTCCATTATTTAGGAATGGAATAAATGCTCCAATCTTAGCAGAGCTATTCGACTCTAGACATCTAGATTATGAGTAGGCTAGAATTGGGTCCACAATATGCAACCTGATTGCAGGATGTTAGAATGACACAATTTATCCAAACTACACCATGATCCTATCAGATAAACATCTAAAAGATGCATGGAAGTTAATGGTGGGAGTACAACATCTAAGAATGTTACCGGAGTTTGAATATTTTTCAATAATAGTGCAAGCTTCTTTCCAACTAACAAATGCAACTCACCTGAAAATGAAACAACCCATACTTAAAGACTATGTCACTACAAGCTTAGCGACTACAGATGCCCAAGGGGTGACATATGAAGAAGTAGGATTACTGAAAAAATCGTACTTTGAGTATGAAGTTGCAAATAAATAATTAAAGAAAGAAAAATTCCCACAAAGGATAGTTTCATATGGAGGAAATATTCAAATCGTTCCTTCACAGTTAGATCAGATAGAAAGATCTATATTTCAACCACCCAGGTTATCTATAGATATCCCACAAAACCTGGTAAACACGTTAATGTCTAGCAAACCCAGCAACACTAGGTCAGACATATCTGAAAGTAGAAGTCATTTGATTATTCCCGAACAAAATCCTTTCATGGATAAAGAATTCAAGTTTAAAGGGACCATTTTTCAAGAAAAATCATTACCAAAGGGCCATAGGTCTTTAAGAGACTCTATAAAACAGAAAGCCTTCAGGAATACTAGTTCATCCTCAATACTCCCAGTAGAGGAATGGCAGTTTCATAATAGAAGGTTTCACAAAGGTGGAAAATGGCCACCTAAGACCAAATACTGCACAACCAATGATAGTAAATCACATCAGCCAGCTACAAGGGCAGACTGTACTCCACTGATAAAACATGCAGCGACATCCTCAAAAGATTTAGAAGAATATTATCAACTTTCAAATCATCTTTCTAATCGGTGTAATCATGCAGAGGTAGCCATAGATGATCTGGGGTGTCAATCAGAACAAATCTTGCAGAATCTAAAGTTAATCCATGACAATCAAACTTTAGATAAACAAGCAAAAGATGAGCAAAGGAAGAAACAAGAACTTGAAAAAAAAAATTGGAATCTAACATATTTGAAAATCTAGGCACATGACAATCCCATAAAGAAGATTTTGAAGCTACAAGTTCTCAATATGTTTCCGAACCTAGTCGAATAGAAGTACTATATTTTTCTAAGGGAGAGGGGTTAAGTAGAAAGCAAAAAACATTCCTTGAATTTGAAAAAGGTGATTTGAAACTAGAAGATGTGGCCAAGAGATTTCCAAGCTTTATGAGACCCAATCTAAACAAAGCACATGTTTTCCATTCTGTCACAAAGTATCAAAAAGTAGAAGCAGATCTAATGGCATCCAATAACAATGGCTATATTTTAGATTTATATCACACAAAAAACCCAGAAGATTCGATCAAGGTATCGATTGCTGCTTTATGGGAAATGTAAATAACAACCAAATTAGATAATGTTGCAATCTTTAGTTTGGCAGAGAAAATAATGACTACAATAGTCTACTCTTGGTGGGAAACACCACCACAAGAAGAAAGAGAAGAGGTCATAAAGGAAAGGTTAGAAGTTTTTGACCAATTAGTTAGGACTCAGTTCCGTATAGAACCAGAGGAGTTTAAGAAACAGGTAATGGTGGATCTAGCCCATATGGAATTAAAATATGCCAAAAGATTATAAGAGTCCTCCAAAGAAATTTTAGGCTAGTAATAACAACAAAGCTAAGCAATGATTTAATGAGTAAAGTCACATTTCTGTCAAAACTCCCACACAACATAGGGGACTTAGTAATGAAAGATCTAGAAGAAAGAGATAGAAAGTTGCAAGCATTATATTGGGTAGATCTCATAAATCATTGTAAACAAAAATTGAGATATATTTGTTGGTAGAAAAATGCTCAAGAAAATGCTACCAAACCATCACAAGAATGTTGTAAAGAAATACTCCCATGGTCTCCGATGAAAAGAACAAATCATAAGAATAGACACTTTGGGAAATAAAGGATAAAACGGGTAGCAAATCCAAGGAAACCATTTCTAAAATACAAATACATAAAAAAATATAAATGCTCGAGTCAAAGATGGATGTTGTTTTATCTGTAAGAAAAAATGACACTCTACTACTAAATGTCCTAAAAATGCTTCATCAAACTTACAAAAATGTATTGAAATGGATGAATTTGTAGGTAATTGGATTGTTGTAGATAGTGCAGATGAATGCCCTGATGTATATATTCTATTTAAAATGGAAGACATAGTAGAAGAAGAAGGTCTAGATACAAGTCAAAAAATGAATATTGTATTGGATCAAATTGCGATATAGAGTTAGAATCATAAACCATTTTCGAATACAACCAAATAGACCTCAGTGAAACAGATGACATATCAGAAGTATCAGAAGAGCAAGAGAAAGCTACAGAACTAGCAATAATCAAAGGAAAAGGAAAAATAAGCGACATATATTCAAAGGCTCCAAGTTTTTTTCGAGTTCCCAAGAACATTGGTTATTCTATCAACACATATTTATCCCAATAGTGTGACTTAGAAGCTAAAATGAACCTAATGAAGAAAATAGTCATGGAAAATGATCTATTGTACATAACAGTAGAAATTCAATCAGGCAAAGATTGGGTTGAAGTTGATGCCTTCATCGATTCAGGAGGATCAAACAATTTGGCCAGGCCAAGTTTGTTTAAATTTTGATGGAAACCATTAAGGAACATAATCCATTCAGAAATCGTTGGAGGTAATGTAACTCTCACCCATTATGTAGACAATATTTCTATGAATATAGGAGGGAGCATTATCAGAATCTCAGTGATCTAGTATTATGATCAGTCAAGTAGTCTGATACTGGGCATGCCCTTACTACCATCTGTCCTCCCAATGACAATAGCTAAAGATAAAATTATCTACAACATTGGAAAAAAGGCAGTCTATGTAAATAGAATTTCTTTCGTAGAGTTAGATGTAAAAAAATAAAAAACCAGCCAAAAACAAAAGATGAGGAAACCAGAAAAAGATAGCAATGATTTGCAAGAATTATTGCAAACATATGAAGAAAAATAAAATAAACATCATATTAATAAAGTTATCAGAGAATAAAATTGGTTAGATGAACAAAAGGAAATTCAAAAAAAAATTACTCAAATTCTGTTCCAGTGATCCCCAAGAATTTTGGGATAAAACAAGTCCAATGCAGGACATTGAAACACTCCATGATAAGGGAGTGCAAGGAGGTGTTATTCCATGCACACGCCAAGATGAACAAGAAATGAAAGCTCCGGTAAAGGAACTTATTAAACTAAATTTAATTGAACAATCTACATCTCAATATTCATGCTCAACTTTCATTGTTAGAAATCATGCATATTTGGTAAGGGGAAAAGCCAGAATGGTGATTAATTATAAACCACTTAATGCAATCACAAAGGACATCAAATATCCACTACCAAGACAAGAGGTTATAATGCAAAATATATAGAACTCAAAAATATTCTCAAAATTTGATATGAAGAGTGGATATTATGAAATACAGATTAAGCCATAGGATCTGTACAAAACAACTTTCACATTCCTGGCTGGTTTCTTCCAATGGAATGTAGTTCCGTTTGGTCTAAAAAAAGCACCTACTTTCTTTCAACAACGAATGGACAACATCTTTAGTAGGTATGATTTCATAATTGTATATATTGATGACATATTAATTTAGAATGAAAATATTGAAGAAGATATTCTCCATTTGTATATATTCATAAAAGAAGTGGAAGCACATGGGATTGTGTTATCTGATCGAAAAATAGAATTTTTCAACGAAACTATTAAGTTTCTAGGAATAATAATCATCAACCGACAAATTCAGATGTAGCCCCATATTGTATAGAAGCTAACTAGTTTCCCAGTTGACTTGCAAGACAAAAGTCAAATACAAATATTTTTGGGAATTCTAAATTATGTACATAAATATATTCCTAAATTATCAGAAAAAAACAGAATCTATTAGAAAACACTTGAAAGGTGTATGGATTTGTTTAGTGACCAAATCAGTATAGAAGATAAGAAAGGAAGCATAAAGCCTACAAAAACTCAAACCTCGAGGAATAGGACAATTAATTCTTTAGACAGATACATCAGATGAATATTGGGGAGCAGTATTACTTGAAAAAGGAGAAAATAAAGAAGAACAAATATGTGCATATAATTCAAGTGAGTTTTCTCCTAGTTAGAAGAATTATTTCACCAGAGAAAAAGAAACCTTGGCCATATTCAATAGAATCCAGAAATTTGAATTATATCTTGCATCTGTCAAATTTATAATCAGAACAGATTGCAAGAATTTTCAATTTTTCTTAAATGCAAAAGTTGGATGGAAAATGGCTAGAGGAAGATTACTATCCTCGAAAATATGGTTCCAACAGTATGAATTTGAAGTTCAATGGATACCAGGAAACTGAAATTGGTTAGAAAATATGTTAACAAGATAAATGAACAAGATGTTCGGATTAGGATCTCATACTCAATCAAATTCTCTTTTTGAGATGCCAGGAACAGAATATAGCCAAACAACATTAGCACATAGGATTCAACTTTTAGAACAACAAATACCACAACTTACAGATTAAATAAAAAGGATGGTAGGAATGAGAATGATAAGAAATGAATGGATTAACAAAATGATAGGTTATAAGACAAAGAACAACAGTACTCAACTAGGATTCAACTACGAACTCTGAAAAATATACCCGTATGAAGGGATGAAGGTAAAAATATTATTTAGATCACTTACAAGTGTGTGGTCTATCACATGGACACCACAAATCATCAACTATTATTAGTTAGTTGAATGTGTGGATTTTGGAATGGGGATATATAATTCAGCCAAATTTTTAGATCAAGAAAATATTCCTATCCAAGAAGAAATAACAAAATGGCTTAGCTCATTAAGAGTCACAAATATTTTGGAAGAATTAAATCAGGCTTTCCATCAAGGTTGGCGAGAAGACTATGCAGTCGATGACAACTTTCCCATGTCTAATATTTTGCAACCTCATGCTGATTGGACAATAAAGGATGGAAGATGCACAAAAAAGAGAGAGGTGTGAATATCTCCAAACACTGAAAGATCTCTGAAATATTTAAGGATGACATCTACAGCATGAGAAACCATTGGTTTAACAGATGATTTATCATTTAACCCATTTGATCAATTATGGGAAAAAGCAGGAACATCAACAAGAGCCTTCAAACTGGTTTACAATAAATAATTAATTCAATATGTTTCAAAATGGTTTTGAACCTTTACATAAAAAGCATTATCTCACAACAAGGCAATTATCCAAGAAGCAGAACGAATAATTGGAAAATATAGAACAATTAGATTAATTATCAATGTCAGGTCCTTAATCACTTTAATAATTTGTTCAGGAAATTGTAATGATGATACTTTATGCTTGATGTGCTTGATGTTAACCTCAAGAAGTTGTATCCATGTCATGTTTGATAATAAATGGCTTAGAGGAAAATACATAAATCTGTAATGTATGCAATGGATAAAACATTCAAATCATAAAGAAATAGATTTATCTAATCTTGCTGGAATAGAAATACCTGTCAATCATGTCGAACATCTAAATGCTTATAAAAGTTGGATTCAAAGTTTTAGAGTAGACAGCCTCGCACATGCAGATGCCCTATGCAAAAAACAAAGATACGACATGATGGGTAAATAAAAAAAGATCCAAACCAGAAAATCATCCAAAACTAAAGAGGTTGATCCAACACCTCCATGGTATGATGATTCTCATCAAGACCCCATTCTAGAGGAAGTGGATATAGAATAGATTCTACAGGCTCTAGAAAGACAAAATACAGAAGATGCCAATAAGACTTGCAATGAATGTGGAATGGATCTGTGCGTCTCTAACTATATTCACAGAGAATAAAATTGTACATAAGAATATTTATTTTTATAAAAGAATGATTAAGTAGACACTATGCGGGTACGATTCCCGGAAAGATCCTCAATCATTCTAGATGCTTAGTTTAGGTTTGAAATCCGTATTTCAAATTCGAAGAGACTTCTCTAGTCTATAAATATGTGTTTTCAACAAAGAAGGAGCATCATTCAAAACGAGCACTCTTATGTTGTTATTCACATGGTATGTACATTTTAATTGATTTAATATAGAAGCCTACTACGCCGCCTGTCTGAGGAAAGTTCTATAATTCTCAAAAGACCTTGGAGAGTATAAGGTGAAAATGAAGGCCTAAAGAGTGGTCATGGTGCGCGTCTCTCGGTGAGAGAATTATCTCGATGTTCGTCTTTCTATTTATCAAGTAAGTACTAAGTCCAACATCCATCGCAACATCCATATATATATATATATTATATATATATAATAATATATATATTATAGATATATAATTTATCTATATATATTATATATATCTATATATATATATATTATATATATATATAGATGTTATAGTTTAATAAGTTAAATATAGTTACATATAATAATAGATAGTTAAAATTATTTATGTAAACTATATTTACTTTTTTAAACTAGCTTCATATCTTTATTATATATATTATTTATTATATATATATAATTTATATATATAATATATATATATTCGATATATATCATTTTTTCTTTTTTATATTTTACTTTTAAAGATTATTTTATTCCTAAATAATTTTACTATATTTTTCTTCAAGAAATATTTAAAATATAATTTTTGTTTGATAATTAGAGGTTCGCTGTGAGCAACCACATTCATTGTGTCAATATTAAGCTCCTAAGTAACTTATTTATTGGTTATAGTTTCGCTATTTTCTATTTTGGAGTTTTTTGGGGTATATTTTCAGCCAAATTTGTTAGAATTTTAAAAAGCATTTTAAATAGCAGAAAATAAAAATAAAAATAAAAATTTATTTCGCAAACTTCTGAAACCAAAACTTTAAAACCTAAAATAATTAGAAAATAACCTTTCTACCATTCAAAATCAGAAAATATGCACTTAATACACAAAACATTGCAAATAAGAAAAAAATTAAATTCTCAACTATAGTTTTTTTGGTGATTTCGAAACTTTTTCTAGGTTATTTTTGTGGTTTTCTATGTTGTTTTGAAGGGTTTTTTTATGGGTTTTTCTAGTTTTCTAGGTTGGTTTTGTGGTTTTCTAAGTTGTCTTGAAGGGTTTTTTTTTATGTTTTGTTGGTTGGATTTTGTGGTTTTCTCAGTTGTTTTGAAGGGCTTTCTTATGGATTTCATGGTTTTTGTATTATAAGTTTAATTTTTTTCAAATAAATTTATTTTATTTTGCAAAACATATGAAATAAAAAAGACCAAAAATATAGAGCCTGCCTTCATTTGAGCCCTTGGGATGTTGGTGGGGTTCTCGTGAGATTGGTTTGAATTCTTCATGCTTCAATTGCTCCATTGAGCTTCAATACTCTCAGTCGAGTTGTTTGAACTCTCACGGTCAAGCTCTAAAATTCCCATGGTCTATGCAAATGGCATGCACACACTACAGGTAAGATATTTAATAGAAAAAAATGGCTCGATTGAGAGCTAAAGTTTGATTGAGGGTTAAAAATATAACCTTTGATCGAGCTAATTTTTTAGCACTTGAGGAGCTCAATCAGGCAGTTAAAAAAGACATTATCGAGCTCTTAAATTGCTCGATCAAACCAACTTTTTTTCCACCTAAACGAACACTCGTTTTCCAAAAAATGTAACCCAACTCCTTTGTATCACCCGACTACCAAATTGTTAGAGATTTAAATTCGACTTTTTTCATAGACATTAATGGTATCAACCAATACATATTCTCTGATCATTTTATAAAGATGTGAATACTATTATCTCATTTTATTCCTCAATATCCTTGTTTGGTTGTTCATATAACACCTTTCTAATAAATGTCTTAGAAAATTAGTTCTTAGAAAAAAATATTAATCTTCTTTGAATAGTTTACAAATAGATTTATTTTGATTTTGTTTCATTATTCTTTCAATCTACGGTTTAGCTACTATGAATAGTACAATTCCGTAGTTAGTTTGCATGTCTCCTTTCATCCTAAAAAATACACAAATCCAAAATCTTTTTATATTACATGTAGATCACATTTTTCCCATGTGCATTGTTCCATTGAACTTTTTTTAGTTGATCATGTGTATATTTCTTGCTAGAAATGTGTTCAAATCCTTTGATGAAGTATGTTGATATAATTTCACCTCAAATTGACAAACGATCATTATATTCAAGCTTATCTTAAATATTTATTATTTAAGTTATTCATGTGTGTACAATTAACATGTTTCTATAAATTATGATAGACATTGGTTGTTGTAATATCCCTAATCTAGGGTTTGTTGGAGCAGTTGTTTATTTGTTAGGCTAGAGTCTTTTCCTTTTATATGATGAGAATCCTTGAATTACATTATCATATAAATGACGCAAAAAATCACATTGCACCATCAACGCACATAGTTTTCTCTTGATGTTTTTCGATTTTATTCACTTCGTTATCTTTATATCCTCTTATATTTAACTATTTTTATTGTGCACACTCTATATTAACACAATATCTCCTATCATGTACTAGTCATGGGGATTCAAAGGCCTTCACCCTAAGTTTCCTATTGGAAAATTAGTTACATGTCCTTGACAAGATTGGGTCCCTAACCCTAGTGCACCTTCAATATCGAACTCTTTTGATTCATCTAGTAGATCCTCTTCCTCTAATTCTACCCAACCTTAACATGCTACCACTAATGCAAGTATCGACCCTGGAAGCAAATTTTTCCTTAATGTGAACATGAGACAACCTTTCCTCCCATTCATGGCTAGTTCAAATCCTCCTTACTGAAGCTAGGTTACTAACAATCCTATCTTTCCTGGTTCGACATAACCCACAATTCAAAATAAGGTTCCTTTATATATCCCCAAGCGATTCAGGAGAGGACACAAATAACCACATATGGTCCTTCCACACGTGTTGTTCTTTGAATTTTGTCAAAGACGATTTAATTGATCTCCATCTATTTCACTGCATATTGATAGGTGTTGTGATGAAATGGTATGTTTACCAACCCCATGACACCCATCAATTGTTTTCCATTATTCAAGACTATTTCCTCTCATCCTTTTAATTGCCTATCCATTATGACACTAGCATTGAAATTTTGACCTCATGTCACCAAACCATACCCACTCACATTACTAACCACATTCAAGAGTGGAGTAAATGGAAGAACTTATGCAAAGCTCTAGATATGAATGAATAATTATTTATAGATTCATTTTTTATGTCCCTCCTTCTCCCATTGCCAAATATGTCACTTTAAAATTCCCTCAATTCAAGGAAGAAGCCATGCAATACAATCTAATTTATACCCATTCAAGATAACTATACATTTTTCATCCTCAATTCCCCAATGTTCTCACCTAGCTGACACTTAAACATCAATGCAATCACATTCTGTTTATGGCATAATTGGATCCATTACATACTGTCAACCTTCCCAATTTCCAACTAGATGAATGGGATATGACCAACCACATGGTGGAACTGATACCTCCTATATTATTTCCTCAGATATCCTTCATGCATTTCCTCACAATGGGGAACTATTACTGCATATATATATACCCATCAACATAAGCCTATACTTGATATCCCTTGTACTCATGCATCCTACCAAATAATAATAGGAACTCCATATTATCAACTTCCTAGCTAATTTTTAAAACCCATTTGGTTCTAGCATATCTAGCTCTAATGCCTCAGCATGCATGCCATTTGGAAGGTTAATTGTAGTCTAAGAAAAATGTCAACAATTCTCCTAATTCATTGAAAACGAATAAGGGGATTGGAAAAGAGAATTCTAAGTATCAAGGAAACCTAGGAAACTAGGGTCAATAATCGAATACAAATACCAAAGGAAACACAAATATGGCAAGCCAACACCAAGGAAATCTACCCATAAAAAGCAAGGTTATTCGAACGAAGAGGCCTTGTGCTAGTTTTGGTACTTATCACTGTTATACACATGAGTGTTGTGTCCTCCTTATGATGCATTGATTATGAGAAACATTATAGAATGCTAAGTGGGGTAGCCAACCAGCTTATACTACAACAACATCCCCTTCGTAGCTGGTTGTGCTTCGAAACTGGCTTCCTAATCAAGGATACATGACCACAAATGAAGGCCAAACTACACCCCTTTTACCACCTCTCGATCCACCTAGGAATGGAACATATTAGACCTTGATGATAGATTTTGGTGATATCAACCTATCCACTTACTCACCTCAATATGGTCCCCCACCTAAGATTCAACTAACACCATCTAAAATGCCTTTATCATCAACAAATGGAACCCTATAGATTTCTTGATTTTTAGTTTAGGTACAACCTAGGATCACCAAGGGTTTATCATGTTGAAATACAATTAAGTTCCTTACATAGGTGACCCGTGATTAAAGCACAGTACACGACTTGACATAATCACTTACAACCATGTTAGCATTGGAAATACTCCAAACATGCCCTTCATAATGAAAGGTTATACTATCTTCTTCAAGTGTTTTAGATCCCTCATATGATCGTATGATGATCTTCAAAGTCAATAAGGAAAAATACTCATCTCCCCCTATTTGTCACTTTCCAAGTTCCAATACCCATCGAGAATGTTGTTACTCAATTATGCATTATGGTTGAAAGGGAATTTACCTTTGTGATGTCTACCTAGTTCTAGTGAGTTTGGATCTCCTAAAATTTTAGCATCAACAATCACAAGAGAGAATATGATGGTTTTCCCTTGTAGTTGGAAGTAATGCACCAAAATTTTCTTATTGAGCTATCCAGTAAGTCTTTTTCGATGTAGAGGTTATTGATTGCCCATTATACTATAGTATCCTCTTTAGGAATAGCTTCATGCATGCCATGAAGGTCGTCTACTCCTTTGTATATCATACTATGAGCTTATCTTATAACAGGAAGATTGTCACTATTAACTAGCTCATGTACTATGATTCTATGCTTCATCCTCATATGATAATGTTATCACATATATCATTGGCTACCAAACCATGCCTTATTTGAATAAAAATAAACTTCTGGCATACAAATATTCTTCACTACTTAGGCCATACCATGGCTCACTTCCTATTATTACTACACATAACACAAGTGTGCATGGCATCTGGGTCCCAAGCTTCCGAATTCCATAGATTCTCTTTCCAGAAGAAAATTACACATCACTATACCCCTACAAATTGAAAACCTATTATGGGGATGCTTCCCCTGGTCACTATCCATTTGGGAATTTTTTTTCTTATTTCTACCTTTAGGAGTGTTTAGTAAACCTATAATGGCCAGATTGAATTTTCCAAACATAGCTTTGGATATTCAAGTTTGGTACATTGACCTTTGATCTTTACCCCTGAAACCAACTCAAAGCTTATTCAGATTTCACCCTCATTGAACGCATTTTGAAAAATTCTCCTACTACTTCAATTCAACATCAACCTCGACCAGATTCCACTTTTATTATGTAATTTGCTGGAAAAGAGAAAAATCCAAAAATAAATGGGGCACACATAGGATATTCCAAGATATGACCACCCATCTTGTCAGACCAAATCCTTCACCTCTTTTCACTTTGTGTGATATTTCTGGTCACACCACCAATCATTTTCCTTATCTTCCTTTTCTCAAATACCTCACTAAGTTGGATGAAATTCAACCAGACCCATTCATCACAAAAGGTCAAGTTACTCTACTTGAATCATCCAATTAAAAAATAAACTCTATGCTCAAACCACCCATGAGCTTTATGGAACATGTACGTGCATTACTCTCATCACTTCCCTTAGCTTCAAAAATTTTGCGATATTTTCATTATTCTTGATGAATTTCATTCCACACATTCTATAATTTTTCTTATGTAATTGCGACCCACGGTACCTCTTATTTACTAAGAAAGGGATTCAATTAGCTAATCATTGAGATTGGTCTCCCTGATGTTGAAATGTCTGAGAATACTATAAAAATAATTTATCTATCATAACCCATGAGATAAAAAATCGTAGACTATTGTGAGGAATCTAATAACATACATCCAAAAATACCTTCGATGTCACACATCGCCTTAGTCTCAACATCAATGGAACTTTTTTCCACTAGTATTTAGTATGTCTTTATAGATATTGTGCATGTGAACCATGATTCTCATTCTCATAATCATGATTAAGGGCTTTCTTAACTACATATTTCATGTGGTCCCTCACAACCCCACATTCTAGTCTTTCATTTCAGTGAGGAAATTATGGAGTCACTTACCACACTTGATTTCCCATGGGATAATATGCATTATCATTCCTACTTCTTTACCTAGATACCAAGTCACTCTGACCAACACGTTGTGGAATTAAAAGACTTCATTCATGGTCAACTAGATTGGTTGAAGAACCCTATCCTCGATCTACATGCTTTCCAAAAATGGAATATGGCCAATATTTCACCCACCATCAAGGTGAGTATATCTACCAAGCTAGGAATCAATGAATACATCTCACTAGGAGAAAATATTCACCTTAAGAAATTTTCTCCTACACTAATTTGTTCAAATAATTTTGATATGCCTTAGCTTGGTCCTACCATGATATGCATGAACTTGATCAAATCATTGTTGATCACTACAAAATATCATGCATGCAGGATAATTTTGGCCTTCTCTCTTCACTCATTGCATTGAGGTAGTTAAGAATTGTCCCAATTGCTAGATATTTCACCCTCTATCAAGGGATCCACTAGCCTCGACGCATCCCATTATTGTGGCTAATCCATTCTGAAAATGGGCAATAAAATTTATTCAATGTAATCCAACTTCATCCAACAACAATAGATACATCATTGTGGCTATCAATTGCTTCATGAAATGGGTCAAGGCAATGCAAACATTTAATAACATTGTAGTTACCATAACAATTTTTTTTAACCATGTCATTACTTGATTTGGGGACTAAAAAAAAATGGTTGTTGACCATGTTTGGCACTCCATAGATGAATTTTGGCATGAAATAGATTCACTATTAGGTTTTCCAAACCAATATTTGTTTTCTTATTACTCACAAGGGAATGGACAAGTTGAACTAGTAAACAACATCCTTAAGACCATGTTTCAATGGAGAGTGAATAAACATAATATCAATTTGAATTTGATGTTCTTCCTAGCCTTGTGGCCCTATATAAATTCTATTAAGAGCACCACCATGTTCATGTTGGAAAAATTAGTTATGTTCAGCCTTCAATGATGTACTTGAGTCATTATGTAATGTACTTGTCAAAAGAATAAATAAAATAAATTTTATTATCTTCATTGTGACTTATTAAAGCATGGGTTTCATGCTTGGGTCTCCATGTTTCAGGTAAAAGTCCCCATTGAATACTTCAAGGATTTATTCGATTCTATAGAATTATTACCCATTTAAAGATACCCCTGTTGGGCTTTTGAATCATGAAAAATGTCAAGTATTGAGTCAAATATGAATTATGTAACCTCCAAACAATGTCAGCCTAACAGAAGATCAAGTTGGCCTAAGGACCCATTCGATCCCACAATATGAATATAAAAGGAAGGACTTCGAATTTGTTCAGAGCATCACTTCTCATTCTCTCTCTTCTGGGCAGAAGTGTGAAGTAGGAAGCTAGGGAATTTTGTTGATGGGAAGCCAAACTGAATGTGAGTTTGAGGGAGTTTAAGGAGTCAAGGAAAACCAAAATTTTGGTGGTGGTCTCTCTCTATTCCCTATTCTAGATTGGGATAAGGAAGTCTTCCAAGTTGGATTATTGCCGCAATTTGTTGGTTGCTACAAGTTGCAACATAGTCAAAGTTGTTGAGAAGAGGTCAATCTTCTGGAGGCTAACTTTGTGTGGAGGGAATGTATGGTCAAGGTCAAGGGTGAAGAGTCTCAAACAATACTATTGATGGAAGAATTATGTTGACCGGGTTTGCCCCTCGAGGGGGATTTACCTTGGCATGTTCCTACATCTTTTGTTCATTATTTTATGAGATGCTACTTTTGGTAAGTACTTGATGAACTAAAGAGAGAAGATATAAAGAGTTATAATAATAAGAAATATCACACGTAATTATCAAGATCAAGAAACTATTTACTGCCTTTATGATTTTTCAACATGGTATCAGAGTTTTGGTGAAGAATCAAGAAAAAGGCAGATCCATTCATAGGAACAATCTTAGGGAAGGATTCTATTATATTCAAAGAGGATGTCTAACTCTATCAAGGATGAGAACAAGCTTGAAGGAGAATCTAACTTCAGATCGTTGAAGAAGAGGACTTACCTAATCCTCAAGAAGATACAGGTTCTAGATTTGGTGAAAGGAAATGTAAAGAAGCCTACCGAAGAAGCCAGTGATGTCGACAAAGAGAAATTCAGGGATCTAGAATTGGTGGCTATGACACTAATGGTAGGATGGATAAAAGGAAATCTTGTCCCATTCATAGCTAACATTGATCACGCTCAAGAGATGTATAAAGCCCTATCAAAGTTGTCCACTATTAGGAACATTGGTCAAGTAGAAAGTTTGAAGAATGAGCTGAGGACTACGAAGATGACTAAAGAAGATACTTTGGAAACCTTCTCTGTGAAGATAGCTACACTCAGGGGTGATCTCTTGGCCATTAATGATATTTTTCCAAAAAAATATAACTATCTCATGTCTTTTTAGTTTTGGGCTCATGCATTCATGTAATTTTGATTATGTTAAATAATAATCACCATTCTCCCTCTATTGTCTTGATTAGGGAAAACATCCACGAGGAGGATATATCAAGACAAGGTTAGTCAAGAAACAAAGTATTGGATCCCAGTGGTTCATTTTGGGGTGATTCATCTCTTGATAAATCTAACCACCCCACTCTTATCTGATTTGGTAAAACCCTAGATAGGTTCTGGAAAACCCTAATCAAAGGGTATGTTGTTGTGAATGTTTGAAACCCTAAACTATTTAGGGATATTGTGAAATGATAGTTGGAGTCTTTATTGATGATTTCATATTTGAGATTTTCATATGAACAAGAAATAGTAACTTCTTAGGATGCAATGATAAGATCTAAAATCTTCGAACCTTTTAAGTTTTGGTAATATAGGGTTTTCTATGTTTCCAAATTCGAACCCTAGATCCTTGGGGTTTTGTGGAATGTGTGTTCTACTTTGGAACCCTAGCTCATTGGATTTTGCTGGAATTTGTGTTCTACATTAGAACCCTAGCTCATTAGGGTTTGGTGGAATGTGTGATCAAGACCCTTGTATTATCTTCTTAACTAGGAAATCCATTCTACGGATAGAAGCTATCCCTTTAGCCCAATGATTGGGTTTAGTAACAACTGTGACAAAACAGGAAAAATTCCCTAAGCTAAATTAGAATGAAAAATGACAAAGAGAGATGGCCTACCTCTCTCCTATGTGCTCGACCTTTGATGATGATCTCGATCCTTTAGCTCCTAGGCTCACTCCTCCCTATTCCTTACGTCTGAATACCTATTAGAGAAATCAAAAGACAAAAAAAAGAGAGATCATATCATAATCCTTCCACTACAAGTTATACAACATATCAAGGAGTATGTCACTAAGAAAATCATCATATACAAGCTTATGGGAAGTAAAACATGCTTTGTATTAATGATTAAACCAAAGAGGGAAGCATACAACTGGTGCCTTGTTTTTGAAGGGCATCATTGAGGATGGCTTCAAGTCCAAGCCAAGCTTAACAAGCTCTCCTTTCCTATCTCACCAAAATGGCATCATCTAAGCACAATTGAGCAGAAGGATGGAAACCGGAAATCACCAACACATTGAGGAAACTGAGGAATAGATTTATAGTGGTGGAGAGGATGTTAGAGATCCACCAAATATGGAATAATATCCTTATGCCAAAGTTCAAATCCCTAAAGGTAGGATCAAAGGCTCTAAATGTGAGTACTTGACCATATATTCATCCAACAGTTACTAGCTCGTCGTTCTCAAGGCTTCTATTAAGAGAGGCTTCTGCTCCATTTTTGGAGAAACTTCTTGACAACAATCAAAGTGAATTTTCCTATGAAAAATCATGTTGTCAACGCTACTCACTAGTTAGACAAAAGTTTACCAACACAGATTTACCTACTAAAAGTAGCGTTGGTCTCGCAAATTAGGGTTTTTCACAAGGTTTTCCATAATTACTTCAAGACATTAGTTCTCCATCTCTTCAAGGATGTGTTGAGCATATAATGGTGAATGAGTTTACACAACTTTTGTCACTTTATGAAATTTGTGACGGAAATGACAAAAAGGATGATGCTTCGGGTATAGAGTTTGGAATGTGACAAAATACTATGTAACAAATGCCCCCTAAATCATGACAACATAATAGGAAGTGATTTATTAGTTAAGGCAAGGATCTTGGAAGACCACTATCAAAGACCTACAAATCAAACATGATACAATATATGACATCTCTTATATATACATATGCCTGATAATACATCTGAATAGGCATCAAAATATAATAAATGAATCCATGGTATGGACACAACCATCCATCTAAAAAGGATCATGTCTATGGATCCACATGATGGATGCAACCACCTATATGAAAATGATCATTTATACAATCATGAATACTCAATAATGCCTCGCAACCTAGATTTTAAAAAATGAGATCCAAGGTCTTCATCTCTATCTCAATCAAAGTATGAATCTAAGCATGTGAATAGATATGCTGAGGTCGAACATGGTAGAAACCGCCTTATTATTGATCAATAATGTAAACCATTAACAAACACAAGACAAACCACCGATAATGACGATGGCCCTCAAGGTACACCAATACAATATACAAGTGTGATTATGTGAGCTAAAGTCGAACACTTCCTAAATTATTCAATTGAGGGCCAATGATGTAAGCCTATCATCGAACATGAAGAACTTTCCATCGAAGCAGGAAAGCTCCAAGGTACTGAAAGGGTGTTTCTAAATCATCTTCTTGGATAATGAGCTGAAGTTGACAAGAAGTGATCTGTCGGAGGAGAGCCATCATTTTTCCCATATCATTGACATGAAATAAAGAATTTTGTAAATTTGGTGAGAGTGATTTAGGATTTTAGCAAAGAAGATCAAATCGGGTACAAGAGGTTTGAATTTGCACATGGAACTTCCCTTGAACATATCAACAACACGACTCCAGAGTTTGGCAGCATTTGACTCAAAATGGGATCGATGGTCATGATGATGATAGATAATGATAAAATGTGAGGAAAATGGATTTCCCAAACCTAGGAAAGCATGCAAATAAATGAGGATATCCCAAACTTGACATGAAATGTGGATGAGTGTTATGTTCAAGAGCGACATGTTGCCTTTACACAAAATACAAGACACATTTATTTCCATTTTCCCCTTGCTATTTCAAGCGAGTACCTCTTGATTTTTAATCACAATCTTGAAGAGGATACCATATGCTTGTCATATAAGTTCATCCTTTGGATTAATACATCCTAATAAGTTTAACGATCCCTAGGAAGTATTAACCTACTCTCGTCATAATGACAAGTCCTGCATTGTTTAAGTTTTATGAGTTCGATAGAGGGGTAACTCGACATATTTTTTATGTTTAGAGAGTTTGAAAAAGAGGGACAAAAGAAAAATCGAGATATCCATTTTCATAGGTAGTCTCTTAAGTCTAAAAAGTTAGAAAACAATACTAAAGATGTCCTCTTAGCCATGGTCGACTAAGGTATTATTTTTCATAGCTAGTCTATCTCAGTCTGGAAAAGGGTTAAACTTATACTGAGTAGACATATTTTCATTTAATTTTACGAGTTTGAAAATACAAGTAATCAATAATATTTTCATATTTTTGGAGTCTGAAAAGAGATGAAAGAGGACTCCTACTAGAGGAACGAGTTCCATTTTTGGAGAAACTGCCTGAAGAGGATTAGTGCAGAGTTTCCTATCAAAACGCGTGCTTCTAGAGCTAGTCACTAGTTAGACAAAAGGTTACCAACACAAATTTGCCTACTAAAAGTAGTGTTGGTCTTGTAAATTAGGGTTTTTCACAAGGTTTTCCATAATTACTTGAATACATTAGTTCTCAATCTCTTCAGGGATGCGTTGAGCATATAATTCATGGTGAATGAGTTTATACATTTTTTTTCACTCTACAACATTTG
>APFE031554908.1:44265-69335 GCA_000404065.3 Pinus taeda
TATCATTTTCTCCGGGAACAAGTGCTTGAACAAAAGGTCAAGTTGGAGTATGTTCCTTCTAAGGAACAAGTTGCTGATATTCTCACCAAACCATTGCCCAGGGAAACTGTTGAATACCTCAGGCAAAAGCTGGGGGTTGTTGATGCATCATCTTATTGTTGAGACTCTTCTGATTGTTGGTTGTACGCATGGTTCATCTAAGGTATATGCGTACATATGTTGGGTTGCAGCACAGGTTCAGGGGGAGTATATAAGGCATTGTTGGCATTATGGAGGATGTACAAAAGGAGATCATGGAAGCTGGTCTGAATATAGCTGCAATATGTCTCTATCTCTTTCTTGGTCATTAATGGTGTCTGGTGGATTATGGCAGGTTTAGGGAGAGCATGTTCTTAGGCGGAGCATAACCCTTTTCCCTTGATGTCAAAGGGGGAGAATGTCGCTGAAGTTTTTGAGGTTGCCATCAAGTCCAAAGGGGGAGATTATTGGCATTACGTTTCTGGTATAGTTATAAGTTACAGATTTTGTACTTGATGGCAACACCCATGGCAAGGGCTCTCAATTTGATGAAAATTAAGAAGTACGCAGGAGAACAGTTCAGAAGATGCGTACCCGCAGGTACGCTGTGCAGGGACCGCGTCCAGACACGCAGGTTACCCATTCATGAGGTGCGTACCCCCAGTGCACACACTTCAAGGCAGTAAAGCGCGCACACGTGGGGTTCCTTATGTTTAACCCTTGGTATTTAGCCGACGGAATTATGTTATCATGGTTCTGGCCCGTGGTATTGTTTTATTTTATTATTATTATTGAGCCCCATGATCGTTGATTTGAGGAAGAGCTTGCCTATATAAAGCAAAGGAGATCACTTGGCTATGTATGCTTTTGGGTTGAATATCTTAAGATCTGATCTATGGCGTTATTGTTTCAAAAGGCTTGATCTATATGAAAGTGAAAGGGGAAAGCGAATCTATAAAGGGTGATCTCCCGAGCGCTTGATCAGATCTGGGCATCTGTCTAACTGTAGCACACCTATGATCTGCAAATTCAGCTCTAATCTGAGGTACGCAGGTGTTTAACGGTGCCTCTGCGTGGCTACGCATAGCAGAAGAAGGCTAGCTGCGTAGGTACGCAGAGCAGGCGAAGGGTGACTACATGGGTACGCAGAGCAGAAACAGGAGAACTGCGTGGGTACGTCGAGCAGTAGTGGTTCAGGTGCGTTCCTACTGTAACAGTACACAACGCGATAGTTATTTGGGTGCGTGCCTACTGTGGCAGTACGCGGCACAATATTGCATTTGGGTGCGTACTGTACGCAGCGCGACAGAAGAAGCAGTGCGTGGGCACGCAGTGCAGCAGAAGGAGATCTGCGGGTATACGCCGAGAAGCAGAGGGTGAAGTGCGTACCAGCGCAGGCCAAAGAAAGGAAAGTTGCGTATCTGTTTCAGGACTATCTGTTGACTGAATTTATCTGTTGATAAGGTGTTCTGGGTTCAGTTCTGTTATATTGATCTGGTTACTACAGCTGACTGTAATTTATATGTACTTGATGATCATTTCATGTATATGGACTCAGTTTGAAAATTTATGAAAAGTGGTCCTTGTAAGAAAAGAAGTAGGGGGTTGTAGCTCCCTTCCAGGAGAGACTGGAAAACGAGAGAGAGTTGTAGCTCTCTGCAGGTTACAGCCTGCATACTGGTAAAGGACTGCACCAGTACAAGACCATTGTAAAAGGAGTTTCTAAATTGAATGAAGATAGAGACATATTACAGCAGGTGGTTTTCACCCACATTGGGTTTCCACCTTATATCTGGTGTTCTTTGATGTGACTGTTTGTTTTTCATGTTCATGCTCATTATTTTATGGTACTGATATGCAAAAATAATTCAAAGTATAAATAAGGAAGATTTGGTAAAAGGTCTAAATAATACTGATTCACCCCCCCCCCCTCTCAGTATTATTTTCAACAAGGAGTGTTTAGTAAACCTATAATGGCCAGATTGAATTTTCCAAACATAGCTTTGGATATTCAAGTTTGGTACATTGACCTTTGATCTTTACCCCTGAAACCAACTCAAAGCTTATTCAGATTTCACCCTCATTGAACGCATTTTGAAAAATTCTCCTACTACTTCAATTCAACATCAACCTCGACCAGATTCCACTTTTATTATGTAATTTGCTGGAAAAGAGAAAAATCCAAAAATAAATGGGGCACACATAGGATATTCCAAGATATGACCACCCATCTTGTCAGACCAAATCCTTCACCTCTTTTCACTTTGTGTGATATTTCTGGTCACACCACCAATCATTTTCCTTATCTTCCTTTTCTCAAATACCTCACTAAGTTGGATGAAATTCAACCAGACCCATTCATCACAAAAGGTCAAGTTACTCTACTTGAATCATCCAATTAAAAAATAAACTCTATGCTCAAACCACCCATGAGCTTTATGGAACATGTACGTGCATTACTCTCATCACTTCCCTTAGCTTCAAAAATTTTGCGATATTTTCATTATTCTTGATGAATTTCATTCCACACATTCTATAATTTTTCTTATGTAATTGCGACCCACGGTACCTCTTATTTACTAAGAAAGGGATTCAATTAGCTAATCATTGAGATTGGTCTCCCTGATGTTGAAATGTCTGAGAATACTATAAAAATAATTTATCTATCATAACCCATGAGATAAAAAATCGTAGACTATTGTGAGGAATCTAATAACATACATCCAAAAATACCTTCGATGTCACACATCGCCTTAGTCTCAACATCAATGGAACTTTTTTCCACTAGTATTTAGTATGTCTTTATAGATATTGTGCATGTGAACCATGATTCTCATTCTCATAATCATGATTAAGGGCTTTCTTAACTACATATTTCATGTGGTCCCTCACAACCCCACATTCTAGTCTTTCATTTCAGTGAGGAAATTATGGAGTCACTTACCACACTTGATTTCCCATGGGATAATATGCATTATCATTCCTACTTCTTTACCTAGATACCAAGTCACTCTGACCAACACGTTGTGGAATTAAAAGACTTCATTCATGGTCAACTAGATTGGTTGAAGAACCCTATCCTCGATCTACATGCTTTCCAAAAATGGAATATGGCCAATATTTCACCCACCATCAAGGTGAGTATATCTACCAAGCTAGGAATCAATGAATACATCTCACTAGGAGAAAATATTCACCTTAAGAAATTTTCTCCTACACTAATTTGTTCAAATAATTTTGATATGCCTTAGCTTGGTCCTACCATGATATGCATGAACTTGATCAAATCATTGTTGATCACTACAAAATATCATGCATGCAGGATAATTTTGGCCTTCTCTCTTCACTCATTGCATTGAGGTAGTTAAGAATTGTCCCAATTGCTAGATATTTCACCCTCTATCAAGGGATCCACTAGCCTCGACGCATCCCATTATTGTGGCTAATCCATTCTGAAAATGGGCAATAAAATTTATTCAATGTAATCCAACTTCATCCAACAACAATAGATACATCATTGTGGCTATCAATTGCTTCATGAAATGGGTCAAGGCAATGCAAACATTTAATAACATTGTAGTTACCATAACAATTTTTTTTAACCATGTCATTACTTGATTTGGGGACTAAAAAAAAATGGTTGTTGACCATGTTTGGCACTCCATAGATGAATTTTGGCATGAAATAGATTCACTATTAGGTTTTCCAAACCAATATTTGTTTTCTTATTACTCACAAGGGAATGGACAAGTTGAACTAGTAAACAACATCCTTAAGACCATGTTTCAATGGAGAGTGAATAAACATAATATCAATTTGAATTTGATGTTCTTCCTAGCCTTGTGGCCCTATATAAATTCTATTAAGAGCACCACCATGTTCATGTTGGAAAAATTAGTTATGTTCAGCCTTCAATGATGTACTTGAGTCATTATGTAATGTACTTGTCAAAAGAATAAATAAAATAAATTTTATTATCTTCATTGTGACTTATTAAAGCATGGGTTTCATGCTTGGGTCTCCATGTTTCAGGTAAAAGTCCCCATTGAATACTTCAAGGATTTATTCGATTCTATAGAATTATTACCCATTTAAAGATACCCCTGTTGGGCTTTTGAATCATGAAAAATGTCAAGTATTGAGTCAAATATGAATTATGTAACCTCCAAACAATGTCAGCCTAACAGAAGATCAAGTTGGCCTAAGGACCCATTCGATCCCACAATATGAATATAAAAGGAAGGACTTCGAATTTGTTCAGAGCATCACTTCTCATTCTCTCTCTTCTGGGCAGAAGTGTGAAGTAGGAAGCTAGGGAATTTTGTTGATGGGAAGCCAAACTGAATGTGAGTTTGAGGGAGTTTAAGGAGTCAAGGAAAACCAAAATTTTGGTGGTGGTCTCTCTCTATTCCCTATTCTAGATTGGGATAAGGAAGTCTTCCAAGTTGGATTATTGCCGCAATTTGTTGGTTGCTACAAGTTGCAACATAGTCAAAGTTGTTGAGAAGAGGTCAATCTTCTGGAGGCTAACTTTGTGTGGAGGGAATGTATGGTCAAGGTCAAGGGTGAAGAGTCTCAAACAATACTATTGATGGAAGAATTATGTTGACCGGGTTTGCCCCTCGAGGGGGATTTACCTTGGCATGTTCCTACATCTTTTGTTCATTATTTTATGAGATGCTACTTTTGGTAAGTACTTGATGAACTAAAGAGAGAAGATATAAAGAGTTATAATAATAAGAAATATCACACGTAATTATCAAGATCAAGAAACTATTTACTGCCTTTATGATTTTTCAACATGGTATCAGAGTTTTGGTGAAGAATCAAGAAAAAGGCAGATCCATTCATAGGAACAATCTTAGGGAAGGATTCTATTATATTCAAAGAGGATGTCTAACTCTATCAAGGATGAGAACAAGCTTGAAGGAGAATCTAACTTCAGATCGTTGAAGAAGAGGACTTACCTAATCCTCAAGAAGATACAGGTTCTAGATTTGGTGAAAGGAAATGTAAAGAAGCCTACCGAAGAAGCCAGTGATGTCGACAAAGAGAAATTCAGGGATCTAGAATTGGTGGCTATGACACTAATGGTAGGATGGATAAAAGGAAATCTTGTCCCATTCATAGCTAACATTGATCACGCTCAAGAGATGTATAAAGCCCTATCAAAGTTGTCCACTATTAGGAACATTGGTCAAGTAGAAAGTTTGAAGAATGAGCTGAGGACTACGAAGATGACTAAAGAAGATACTTTGGAAACCTTCTCTGTGAAGATAGCTACACTCAGGGGTGATCTCTTGGCCATTAATGATATTTTTCCAAAAAAATATAACTATCTCATGTCTTTTTAGTTTTGGGCTCATGCATTCATGTAATTTTGATTATGTTAAATAATAATCACCATTCTCCCTCTATTGTCTTGATTAGGGAAAACATCCACGAGGAGGATATATCAAGACAAGGTTAGTCAAGAAACAAAGTATTGGATCCCAGTGGTTCATTTTGGGGTGATTCATCTCTTGATAAATCTAACCACCCCACTCTTATCTGATTTGGTAAAACCCTAGATAGGTTCTGGAAAACCCTAATCAAAGGGTATGTTGTTGTGAATGTTTGAAACCCTAAACTATTTAGGGATATTGTGAAATGATAGTTGGAGTCTTTATTGATGATTTCATATTTGAGATTTTCATATGAACAAGAAATAGTAACTTCTTAGGATGCAATGATAAGATCTAAAATCTTCGAACCTTTTAAGTTTTGGTAATATAGGGTTTTCTATGTTTCCAAATTCGAACCCTAGATCCTTGGGGTTTTGTGGAATGTGTGTTCTACTTTGGAACCCTAGCTCATTGGATTTTGCTGGAATTTGTGTTCTACATTAGAACCCTAGCTCATTAGGGTTTGGTGGAATGTGTGATCAAGACCCTTGTATTATCTTCTTAACTAGGAAATCCATTCTACGGATAGAAGCTATCCCTTTAGCCCAATGATTGGGTTTAGTAACAACTGTGACAAAACAGGAAAAATTCCCTAAGCTAAATTAGAATGAAAAATGACAAAGAGAGATGGCCTACCTCTCTCCTATGTGCTCGACCTTTGATGATGATCTCGATCCTTTAGCTCCTAGGCTCACTCCTCCCTATTCCTTACGTCTGAATACCTATTAGAGAAATCAAAAGACAAAAAAAAGAGAGATCATATCATAATCCTTCCACTACAAGTTATACAACATATCAAGGAGTATGTCACTAAGAAAATCATCATATACAAGCTTATGGGAAGTAAAACATGCTTTGTATTAATGATTAAACCAAAGAGGGAAGCATACAACTGGTGCCTTGTTTTTGAAGGGCATCATTGAGGATGGCTTCAAGTCCAAGCCAAGCTTAACAAGCTCTCCTTTCCTATCTCACCAAAATGGCATCATCTAAGCACAATTGAGCAGAAGGATGGAAACCGGAAATCACCAACACATTGAGGAAACTGAGGAATAGATTTATAGTGGTGGAGAGGATGTTAGAGATCCACCAAATATGGAATAATATCCTTATGCCAAAGTTCAAATCCCTAAAGGTAGGATCAAAGGCTCTAAATGTGAGTACTTGACCATATATTCATCCAACAGTTACTAGCTCGTCGTTCTCAAGGCTTCTATTAAGAGAGGCTTCTGCTCCATTTTTGGAGAAACTTCTTGACAACAATCAAAGTGAATTTTCCTATGAAAAATCATGTTGTCAACGCTACTCACTAGTTAGACAAAAGTTTACCAACACAGATTTACCTACTAAAAGTAGCGTTGGTCTCGCAAATTAGGGTTTTTCACAAGGTTTTCCATAATTACTTCAAGACATTAGTTCTCCATCTCTTCAAGGATGTGTTGAGCATATAATGGTGAATGAGTTTACACAACTTTTGTCACTTTATGAAATTTGTGACGGAAATGACAAAAAGGATGATGCTTCGGGTATAGAGTTTGGAATGTGACAAAATACTATGTAACAAATGCCCCCTAAATCATGACAACATAATAGGAAGTGATTTATTAGTTAAGGCAAGGATCTTGGAAGACCACTATCAAAGACCTACAAATCAAACATGATACAATATATGACATCTCTTATATATACATATGCCTGATAATACATCTGAATAGGCATCAAAATATAATAAATGAATCCATGGTATGGACACAACCATCCATCTAAAAAGGATCATGTCTATGGATCCACATGATGGATGCAACCACCTATATGAAAATGATCATTTATACAATCATGAATACTCAATAATGCCTCGCAACCTAGATTTTAAAAAATGAGATCCAAGGTCTTCATCTCTATCTCAATCAAAGTATGAATCTAAGCATGTGAATAGATATGCTGAGGTCGAACATGGTAGAAACCGCCTTATTATTGATCAATAATGTAAACCATTAACAAACACAAGACAAACCACCGATAATGACGATGGCCCTCAAGGTACACCAATACAATATACAAGTGTGATTATGTGAGCTAAAGTCGAACACTTCCTAAATTATTCAATTGAGGGCCAATGATGTAAGCCTATCATCGAACATGAAGAACTTTCCATCGAAGCAGGAAAGCTCCAAGGTACTGAAAGGGTGTTTCTAAATCATCTTCTTGGATAATGAGCTGAAGTTGACAAGAAGTGATCTGTCGGAGGAGAGCCATCATTTTTCCCATATCATTGACATGAAATAAAGAATTTTGTAAATTTGGTGAGAGTGATTTAGGATTTTAGCAAAGAAGATCAAATCGGGTACAAGAGGTTTGAATTTGCACATGGAACTTCCCTTGAACATATCAACAACACGACTCCAGAGTTTGGCAGCATTTGACTCAAAATGGGATCGATGGTCATGATGATGATAGATAATGATAAAATGTGAGGAAAATGGATTTCCCAAACCTAGGAAAGCATGCAAATAAATGAGGATATCCCAAACTTGACATGAAATGTGGATGAGTGTTATGTTCAAGAGCGACATGTTGCCTTTACACAAAATACAAGACACATTTATTTCCATTTTCCCCTTGCTATTTCAAGCGAGTACCTCTTGATTTTTAATCACAATCTTGAAGAGGATACCATATGCTTGTCATATAAGTTCATCCTTTGGATTAATACATCCTAATAAGTTTAACGATCCCTAGGAAGTATTAACCTACTCTCGTCATAATGACAAGTCCTGCATTGTTTAAGTTTTATGAGTTCGATAGAGGGGTAACTCGACATATTTTTTATGTTTAGAGAGTTTGAAAAAGAGGGACAAAAGAAAAATCGAGATATCCATTTTCATAGGTAGTCTCTTAAGTCTAAAAAGTTAGAAAACAATACTAAAGATGTCCTCTTAGCCATGGTCGACTAAGGTATTATTTTTCATAGCTAGTCTATCTCAGTCTGGAAAAGGGTTAAACTTATACTGAGTAGACATATTTTCATTTAATTTTACGAGTTTGAAAATACAAGTAATCAATAATATTTTCATATTTTTGGAGTCTGAAAAGAGATGAAAGAGGACTCCTACTAGAGGAACGAGTTCCATTTTTGGAGAAACTGCCTGAAGAGGATTAGTGCAGAGTTTCCTATCAAAACGCGTGCTTCTAGAGCTAGTCACTAGTTAGACAAAAGGTTACCAACACAAATTTGCCTACTAAAAGTAGTGTTGGTCTTGTAAATTAGGGTTTTTCACAAGGTTTTCCATAATTACTTGAATACATTAGTTCTCAATCTCTTCAGGGATGCGTTGAGCATATAATTCATGGTGAATGAGTTTATACATTTTTTTTCACTCTACAACATTTGATTGAGTCCCTAGCTTTATCTAGGTTAGATGTATTAATGTTATTCGAAATATGATATGCTTATGTATGGTTATGAATTCCTCGATATGTGTGTTGACCTAGTCATTGATGCTCATGAGTCTTAGGATTTGATGAAGTCCTTGTCTAAGATTTTAGGATGCTGATTTTTGGAAATATGGGGTGTTATAGCTAAATCCTAGTGAAGTTAAAAGTTATTTAGTATGCATAATATAAAAATCTCAAATCTACTAGATGATTGTTGAAAACTGAAAATCTAGTGTTTAACAGTTAAACCCTAGTAGTGACATTGTCTAGTGTGAAATATAACAATCTGATATTTATGCATGTAATGGTTATTGAGAATGGAGATCTAAGGTTTTGTAATTAAACCTCAGTCAAAGTAAAATCTTTGGAATATGATGATTTGAGATTTTTATATGATTGTCGAATTTGTGAAAATGGAATTCTAGTGTTTTTGAGTTGAACCTTAGTCGAGGTAGAGATATCTGATGAATGTTGACTACATGATAATTTGAGATTTGTGAATAAATTGTTGAAAGTAGAATTTTTGGTTCAGTATGATGATTACTCATAAATATATGGTGTGCAACTAACCTTAGTAGTAGTTGTTCATGTTAATGACTGATTGATGATTGATTTAAAATCTAAGGGGTTTGGAACTAACCCCAGAGGAAGCTACTCAAGTTAATGACTAAGCTTTGATTGACTTTGATTGATTCTTTTGTATGAAATCTAGGATTTGTATGAATCCCTAGTGAGAAGTCTAACACATGTATTTTCGAAGGTTTTCAGATGATTTGTAGATCCATATTTGTGTGAATGGATTCTAAGGCTTTCTATATGTTTTAGTAAGGTATGTCATACCTTTGGAGGACATATTGAAACCCTAGATGGAATGAGTGTTGTTATGAAGTAGTCTATGGTGTATGAAAAAGTCCCTAGTAAGAAGTTGAAGAGTATATGTCTCTTGTTTATAATTAAGTATGGGTATCCGATACAAATAAAGTTGAAATTATTTTGTTTTTTTGATATGGATAACATCATGTCTCTATAGTTTTGGTTATACTTTCTATCTAAGTTGTGTAGGTAAACAATCTTCAACTTGTTGAAGATGCTTGATGTGACAAGAAAGCTATGAAGGTACATAATCTTCAACTTGGTGAAGATGCTCAATGTGACAAGAAAGTTGTTCTGGTACACAATCTTCAACTAGGTGAAGATGCTCGATGTGACAAGCATTATGAGCTTGATGATAACACTAATGAAATGGTTGAAAGACATGAAAATATTCTCCTATGTCAAAAAATAAGAAGTTGATCTCCTGGAGGAAGCATGAATAGAAGATATCTCCCTAAGATTAAGAGGGATTCTAGATAAAGAATTGCTTCTTGTTTGAGAGGGAGTCTTAGATATGGTTCTCTGCTTCATGTGTCATTCACTAGAATAGGAATAACAACTATAAGTCTAAGTGAATGCAATGAATAGGAAAAGGAAATTGGAGAACGCATTTTGAAGTGTTGTTGAAAGAAAGAAAGAAAGATCTGACTAAAGAATATGTTGCTGCATATGAAGTAGGAAGAAAAATGTATGATTGAGGAATCTTTTGTCAAAGATTTGGTTAATAGTCCTACTATGGAAAACTAAGAAGAATCATATGTTGCCTAGAATTCCATTGAGGTTTGTATTTGGTTATGTACATGAAAAAGTATATTATTGA
Source organism: Pinus taeda (assembly GCA_000404065.3). NCBI lineage: Eukaryota > Viridiplantae > Streptophyta > Pinopsida > Pinales > Pinaceae > Pinus > Pinus taeda. Next base: position 54,856 of record APFE031554908.1, read on the forward strand.
TTGGGGTTTTCTTTGTCCAGGTGAATCTCTCGAAGAAAATCATGATGGTTACGAATTAGTTTGATTGGGAGAGATTGGTCACTCATGATTTGTTGGATCAAGGGGTGTTGAGGCTTTGTGAGTGAAGCATGGCCTTGGAGGACATCTAGTTCTGACATTATGTTGATGTCTAGAATTTGGAAAGGTCGCGTTGATCATTGAGCTTTGTTTTGGATACACATCTTGATTTTTGGGTTGATGTTTAGTAGGTAACCTTGATGGTACGTATAGGGGCTGAAATCTTGAGTCCATCTTAGTCCCACCTAGATAGATTTCCCTAGTCAGGAATCTAGTCCATGGAATTATGGTGCCTAAAATATTGAGCGAATGGTCATATAGATTGCCCTGGTTAGGAATCTAGTCCATGACATTGTGATGCCTAAATTGATTGAATGGTCGGATACACTTCCTTGGGCAGGAATCTAGTCCATGGGATTTTAGTTCCTAAAGTTATTCATGGTTCATATAGTTTGAGATCTTCCATTTTATATGTACATTATGAATACCTCCCTAGTTAAGAGTGGGTGTTGGAAAAAGTAACTATGTTCGGTCTTCAATAATGTAATTGTCAACATAATAAAGAAAATAATCTATATTATTGTTGTTGTGACTTATTAAAGCATGGATTTCGTGCTCGGGTCACCATGTTTTAGGTCAAAGTCCCCATTAATGACTTCTAGGATTTATTTTGGGTCTACAGAATTCAGTCTATAGAATTATTGTACATTTAAAGAGACCCTTCTTGGGCTTTTGAATCATGTAAAAAGTTAAGTATTGAGTGAAATATGAATTATGTAACCTCCACACCATGTCGGCCTAAGAGAAGATCAAGTCAGTCTTAGGACTCATCCGAGCCCACAAGAAGGCTATAAAAGGAAGGAGTTACGATTCATTTGGAGTATCACTTCTCATTCTCTCTCTACTGGAAAGAGGTGAAAATAATATGTTTTCTAGGCAGAAATGTGAAGTAGGAAGCTAGGAAATTCTCTTTCCGGGAATTTGAAGTGAATAAGAGTTTGGGGGAGTCTAAGGAGTCAAGGAAAATAAAAAATTTGGTGGTGGTATCTCTCTGTATCATGCTCTATATTAGGAGAATGAAGTCTTGCAAGTTAGAAAGTTGTCGAAAGTTGTTAGCTGCTACAAGTTGCTGCATAGTCAAAGTTGTTGAGAAGAGGTCAATCTTCTGGAGGTTGACTTGGTGTGGAGGGAAGGTCTGGTGAAGGTCTAGGGTGAAGACACTCAAAGAATATTATTGAAAGGAAGAATTACTTTGACTGGGTTTTCCCCTTGAGGGGGTTTTTCCCTAGCATGGGTCTACATCTTGTGTTCATTGTTTTATGTGTTGTTTCTTTTCGTAAGTGCTTAATGAACTAAATAAAGAAGATATAAATAATTGCAATTATAAGAAACATCAAAAGTAATTATCAAGATCGAGAAAATATTTACTATCTTTCTGATTTTCCAATAGTTCATTGCTTTCTAACTCATTCACGGAGAAGAGGTAATATGGCCAATTAAGTGTCAAATTAACTCCCTTCACCTCACTATTGAACTTATCCCTAATACCTTTCCATTAGGGCAAAGGATAGTAATGTCAGAACATGCAAATAAATTTTATTATGTTTCTTTGGAAACCATTGGAGTAGACAATAAATGTACCAAATCTCAATATGATCAGAAGGTTCACCATTGTGTCTGTCATTCATGTGACCTAGAGATTGTTTATGACCAAGCCCATAATATCTAAGGGCATGGAAAGGTAAAATCTTTGTCGTGGCACCCTTACGTTTTCAAATAGTGTATAGACAAGGGAGCATAAACACTTGGGGGTCTAGAAGGAGAATTTATTTAAAACCCTTGTTATGCATTCTACCTCAAGAAATTCTACCCTTGCGTCTTTCCTTATAATGCATCTTTTTTGTTTCTTTTTACGTCATTTAGGTAGTTTTTCGTTCTTCTACATCTCATTTCTTGTATTATTTCTTCTTTCATATGGATTCATTATCCAGATCTTATATTGATTATTCCAATGGTATGATTCATTACTCAAAGAATTTATCCTTAGCATCTGGGGCCATCTTTACACCTTTTCATTCCCTATTCCACTCTAGTGACATTTGCATCAATGTTTCCATCGATAATCATGCTTAATATGAAATTTTGATTGGTTTACTAGTTCATTCCCTTAATCATCACATCCTCTAGCTTAATGTTTGTCTTAATTCCTAACTTCTCATCATGTAATAGAAGGACATCTATCATGTGCATAATGCTATCCTCTTTGGGAAATATTTGTGATTTGAGCTTCTAACTAGATAATTCAAATCCATTTCATTCAATCATATACCCAAAACACAAAATAACTATGTAGATATCAGTACTAATAACATTCTCAATTTGAATTTATCACATACTTCCATCTGAAGATAATTGAGTAAAAAAGGTGGCAATGATATATAACATCAAAATATGCATAATCATATTATATATAACCTCATATAATATTGTCATAAAAAATGTTGTCAAATTCCACTACTCTAAATACATTTTCCATGTCCATAGCGTGCTAACACATAAGTAAAAAACTTGAGGGTAGACACACCCCTTCCTTAGTCCTGCTTAGATGGAGGGTTTCTTTCCATAGGCACTATGTCACCTACACATATGTCTCTAATATCTTGATCTACCACAACTACCTGTCCCATAGTGACCCACTACATAGATGGTAGACTGAGACATGCATTTGTTTAATGGTCCTTCAACTCATGCCACCCACACGTTATGACTCTAATCATCACAATGTCATGTCTTGTCTGAGTTGATGACTCATATGCATCATGTCAACACCTTTCCAACATGTAAATTCATATGCATCATGTTAACTAAGTTGAAAATGCTACTGGATCATCAACCCCAGGTGTTAATTATCTCTCTTCATGTCCTACCATCATCAGGGATGTAATATATGCACATGTTATGCTCTTAACCTGCAAATGATACCCAAATATAGAATATGCGAAGAAAAGATACCTAGAACACAGAATATGAGAAGAAAAGATACCCAGAACACATAATAGCAATGATTTTATTATTCAGAGAGTAATGTTCACTTGCCTCTTCGAGGGGCCAACCTCCAATAGAGCAGAGCTCGATTACAAATAAGACGCGATGCTCCTCGTAGGGAGTCTCTATCCTTTATATATGACTCATACATGCAATACCATGGGCCAATACCATGGTATTACTAATACCATCTATCTAATACTACGGCCCATTTGCAACTAAATGTGGTTACGTTATTAATTGTGGATTAACCACTTACAATTATTAATATGGGCTTTATTGACTCTTGACTATGACGTGGTCCCATTACATAAATAAGGGGGTTAGGGTGGGACCCTAACAGTTTATGAAGAGGCACAGTTTCCATATTCAACTTCTTGACCAAATCTATAGTCATTAAATTTGCCTAAGAACCACTATCAAATAATGTATCAATCTTGGTGTGTTTGGAAATAACTCTGATATGGAACAGGTCAATTCTATTTTCCTCATTTGAAGTGTTATTGGAGTTATTCATTGTGTTGGTACTTTCCACAAATTCCTCTTTGCTTGACTTTTCCACTACTTTCCTTTAGTGATTGTGGCTACAATCATTGGTTCATCACCTGAGTCAGAACCCAAGTCTTGTTGTACACAAACGCTTCTCTTTTGTTTCCCTTTATTGTTAGATTTCTTCGGTTGTAATTCTGGATGAATCTTCCAACAATGTGCTTCATCATGGCCCTCTTTGGAACACTTTTTTCACACGGGTTTCTCCCCTTCTTTCTTAACAAAAGCATTTTTTTCTTCTTTCCTTTTAATTTCTTCCCTTTTTCACCACTCTAGAATGGCTTCTTCTTACTTTCTTCTTGTACATTTTTCCCTCTTGCTTTGATGTGTGTATCTTGAACAGAGATCTCATTAAGATTCGTGGGATTAAACATAAGAATGGTATGTCAAAGAAAGCTATGCAAACCTCCTATATATTTCAGCAAAGTATCTTGTGACTGTAAGTCTTCTCCTAGCATAAGAGCTCTTATTATAAACTATTGAGTGTACTCTTGCACATTTTGACCTTTTAACTATCTAAAATTTTGACAATTCATGATAGCTCTTTGCATATGGGCCAAAGGGTAGAATTTCCTTTTTATAGCAGCAATGAAATCAAACCAAGTAATAGAAATCTTACCATGTTTTTTGATCTCGTCTTGAGTCCTTGCTTCCCACCAAATGAGTGTTGCACCCTCCATTATCTATGAAGGAAACGAAATTTTGATATCATCCTCTTTAAGGTTCTTAATTCTATAATACACCTCCAACTGATGAATTCAATTATCCAGCTTCTTTGTATTCGCTTCACCATTTTACATAGGCAACTCAAATTTAGCATCAATATTTAGAAGAGGTGATTTACCAGTTCCTTTTGCAAAATGGTGATGAGTATGAGTATGGGTTGTCATAGTGGAAGAGGGTGAAGATGCTTGTCAAGTACAAGATGAAGAAGATGGTGGATAGGGTGGAGGTTTGTTTCCATTCCCATTGCCTCCTTTTCTATTACGTCCTCCTGAAGAGCCTTCTCCTTTGGGAGGTTTGGAATTTTCTCCTTGTAACCTGCTATTCCTCTCTTCATAAAGAACCTTCAACATATTTTTCATATTGGACAGAGCCTTTCTAAAGGTCTTCTCATCCTCTATCATGTTTATAGATTCTCCTTCATTAGACATGGTCCCTAAAAACTCAACTGCAACTTCTGCAACTTGAGGATGTATTGGTGTAGAAGACTTTGGCAACCTTGCTCTTCTTCCCCTTGAGACAACTATAAGGCTTTCAACCAGCTTCCCTTCTCATCTTTTGAGTTTTAGCCTTGTAATCATGACATAAACTTGCGAACAATTAAATCCTTCTTTCACAAAGCAAATCTAGTAAGAAAAAACAGTGATTCGACACCAAGTTGATCTAAAATGGAGTAGATTAGTAATGATGTGCTAATTCCCCATTCAGAAGGAAGCCCAAGATGCTTATCATTTTCTTATCAAGTGCTTAAGGATTCAATATTTTTTTTCTTAATTAACTGTTTCCCATGAGTGTTTCTTATGTAAATGTTAGAAACAAATTAACATGAAACATATGCTAAAAAACAAAAAAATATCAACAAACAACATCCAAATGCAACACACAACACAAATATTTGATGAGGATTTCACCCCTCATGGGCTATGTCTCCTTGGTCTAGCTTCCAATGCTTGGGCCACTCTATTATGCTTACAGAAAAAGTGTGTTTACAGTGCTCAAATGCCTCTGAAACCTATCCCAGTGAGTTCAAAATACTCAAAAATGGCTATCTAGCATATTTTTGTATCCCATTTGGATAAGAACTAAAGAAGTTATGACTTCTCCTAGTTCTCCCACTATTTGTTCCACAATTGCTCCAAAATTGACATAATCCCACAAATTTTCTCCAAAATCCACTAATCGAGTGAGAATTTGGCTGCACTGTAGGCCATAACCTATCGGTCGTATCACTAGTCACAATCAACAAGTGTTGCAAGCTCTTATGGTCTGTGAATAGAAAAGGAGTGATTTGGGATTGCGATATTGTGGGCCTGATGGGATATTAAAATGTAGCATATAGTAGCATCACATCTAGGGACTATTGCATTTCACAATCGGCGTAAAATCCCAATGGATGATATTGTAAATAAAGAGGAATGTTGCGATAGTGATATCACGGACTCACTGGAACATTAAACTGTAACATATAAAATAGCGTGTTCGAGGTATTATCACTCATTGCAATTGATAATTGGTGATATGGTAGACCTTCCAAGACATTAAACTGCAACACATAAAGTATCACGTATGGGAAATCTATCACAATCGGAATTTTATTGGTGGTAACAAAAATATCTGTGGGGTTTTGGTGTGGCATGTGATTGCGATTATCACAAATCACAACCCAACCTACTGGCTGATTCTTAACTTGTGTCCTATGTTTTTACCTGATATGTGATATGCGGGACCTAGTGGTAACCTACCACTTGGTGCTTCCCCATTCACTGGGACCTTTGCCATGTCATCCAATCTTGCCACATGCCCAAGTCAAATCTAAACTTTGAATTTCTTTAACTTCTACATATGAGCTTGGATTTGAGTTTCGTTAACACCGTTGAATTCATAATGAAGAGCTCTACAATTTGAAGTTGAGTTTAACAAAATTCAAACATTTTTATTTTTGAGCATAAACTTGAGTAGCTGATCACTTTTCTCATCTGAAACATATTTCCCTCTTGCTTCTAGATATGTGGCTTGTACACAAACTTCATTTAAATTTATGGGGTTAAACATGAGAATAGTGTGTCTTAGGTAACTATGAACACCTCCAATATATTTTAACAAATTTTCTTGAGATGTCAAATCTACACCCAATATTAGTGCTCTTCTCCTAAACTCTTGAGTATAGTTTGTACACTTTGTTCTTTTCCTTGCCTAAAGTTTTGCCAATCCATGATAGATTTATGCATCTATTCTAATGGATAATATTGTCTTCTCAATGCACCAAAAAAATCATTCTAAGAGGTCAAGACCTTACCATGATTTTTCATGTCCTCTTGAGTTTTGGCTTCCCACCAAATAAGAGATGCACTTTCCAATATTAGTGAAGGAAGCTGAATCTTGGTGTCATCATCTTGATCCTTTGTATCCTGCAAAACACATTAAGATTATGTACCCAATTATCTAGTCTTTGAGCATTTACCTCTCCATCATACATAGGCAAATCAAACTTTATGTCAAGTTTCAAAACTAGAGTTTTACCATGTCCCTTTGGAGAATGTGGAGGTGTTTGTCAAGGGCTGTTGTCGAAAATGGTGGAGAGGATTGAGGTGAAGAGAATGGTGGTGTCAAATGTATTTTGTCACTATTCTATTTTGGAGGCTTATCCTCATCTCCTCCTTTTCTTCCTCAAGAACCCTCTCCCTTTAGAGGCTTAGAGCTCTCACCTTACAATATTGTGTTTCTCTCTTCATAGAGAAATTTGACCATTTGGAAAATGTCAAAGAATGTTTTCTGAAAACCTTCTCATCCTTTGACATATTATCAGGCCCTCCTTCATGTGACATGCTTGTTGAAGCATCAGGTACAATTTGAGATGAAATTTGTGGTGGGCAATGTGGCAAATTTGCTCTCCTTGTCCTTGTCCCAACTTGAGGACCTACAAACACAAGATTTCATTCTCCTCTCTTGAGCTTCAACCTTGTAAGCATAAAAAACACTTGAAAACAAATGAAACTCTCACATCAACAAAGAACCTAAGCTATGATACCAAACTTGATCTGTATATGAAATTGCTTGAGGATTATGAGAAATTTTGAAAGTGATTAAATTAGGGTCTTTAAGCCTCTTATGTCAAATTATCAAACACATACACGTGAATTAAAAGTTCATTTTTTGCAGAAAACATGAGACAAAATCACCATAATAGTAAACACAAAACCACAAAATGATGAAGGAGTTCACCCCTCCTGAGCTACATCTCCTAGTCTAACTTCCAATGGTTGGGCCGCTTGAATTATGCTCATAAAATGGTGTTTACATCAAGCTGTAGTGCTTAAATGTCCTCAATAATAGATTCAATGGCTTCATAATTGTCAAAAACCCCTGTCTAGCGCCTTTCTTCTCCCAAAAAGGCCAAAAAATGAGAAATTTGTGCGTCTTTCTCTCTTTTCCCAAGTTCTGCAGCTAACCATCCTACAATTTGGCCAAAACCTGGCTTTTGCGACCCAAATACAGAAACAACGTGCCAACCTTGGCACAATTCCTACTCGACATGCGAATTTGTAGGATGGATAAGGGCAACATTAAGCCCCTAGTCCCAAAAAATAAGGCCACATGGGTGCCCATGTGACCATGTTGGGAGCTGAAATTTCTGGGCTCTCTCTAGCTCCCCTTTGGCACACACTATTGGTCATATGGGTTTTGCATGGGAATTGGAACTCCCTGCCTTTGGCTGGCGCCTCGTATTCTAGCGATGATGGTCATGTGTGGTCTATGTGACCTGGGGCTAGCCGCTTACCCGTTCACTCCGCTCTCGTTAATCCATTCTTTCATCGTCGGTTATGGTTTGTATTGTTGCGGTTAGGGCTGATCACGTGGGATGGGCTAGGGCCTAGCCCTAAGCCCTCTACCCACAGTTTTGTGGCATAGCAGTGGCCACGGGCTGGGACATAGCCCGACCTGCCCCCAAATGTGCCCATTAACCCAACATAAATATAGTTTTCATACCACATTTAAACAAGTAACAATTATGGTGCCAAGGTGTGGGCTTCGATTAGTATGAATGAGGTCACAAGTTCAAAACTTGTGGAGGTGCAATTTTCCCTTCACAAAATTTTGGCCACCCTAAGGAGGCCACATGGCAGCATCTGATAGGGCCACATGTCACTCCCTCATTGGTCCACTCGTAACCAATCAAATCATGTCACACCAACACCCCAATTAGATGCCACATGTTGATCCACCATTGGTCGATGGATTCTAGTCAACTTGCCATGTCAGCAAGCCCAGTCAGATGTACGAACTGCTAGCTCGGCAACCCTGCAAACTACGTTTTTTGAAATGTTAGTTGTTTCCTAAAAGGATCATAACGTGTTCCTAGGAGCATAAGACGTCCGTTTTGAATGAAATAAATTGCACTAGATTCAAAATGATGATATCTACATGGTTGTTCTGGTTTCAAACCATTTCGACAACTTTGAATTTTCAACATAAAATTTATCCATCGGATTAGGCAAACCGCTTTTGCTAAATGCATGCATATATATATATATATATATATATATATATATATATATATCTATACTATTTATATATATATATATATATATATTATATATATATATATATATATATATATATATATATATATATATATTTATATATATCGATACATAAATCATAGGATCAATAATCATAAAGATGTCTTGAATTAAATATCTAATATAGATTATTAAAGAATGAAATGGGTATAAAAGGGGTAAAGATACTATTGGTGCCAAAGTAAGTAATACTTAATTGTTACAATAGGTATACTTGGAAAGTAATCACTTGATTCGTATAAACATACCTCCTCACACATATATTGGATGTTGACCAGGAACCTACTTGAAAGTAAGTAAAAGGAAATACTTAAAAAAAAAAAGAGTAATTTTACTTGTGTATGGTAAGAAGGTCAAAAAAAAGAAAGAGATTATAGAAACATGGTGAAACACTCACAATAATAATTTCTTTGTATGGTTAAAAATATATATAATAATATTGGAAAACCCAGCATAATATAAAAAAGGCGAATAAAGGGGATCGAGAATCTTGTAATGCATAAGCCAAATATATGGTGTATTGGTATACTTCAGTAACAGTTTGGGTGTCCTTAATGATAATTTTTATCAAAGTTAAGTGAGAATATATAAGACTTATGATTACAAAATATATATAAATATGGGTTAATTAGAGTTATTTGGGTGATTGTTGGGAATGGTCAGAATCTCTTGCACCAAAAGTAAGCATTAGCGAATGATATGGCCGACATCGATAGTGATGGCCATAAAGATAAAACCTATATGTCAATAATGTATCTAACATATAAATAAGTCTGATATAGTAAGTCTAATATAGGTAAGTTTGGATTTTCTGACTAATGGGAACACACTGGTAAAAAGATTACTAAACATTCTCATTGAAAAACCTCTTCATGGAAAGAGTCACAGAAGGTATAGTTATAATAGTGGAGTAAATGGCACAACCATTAGCATGAAAGATGCAAAATTCAAGTAACCAAGACTTTATTTTTTAAACAACAAAATGGAGGTAAGATGTGATTAACTATCATAATAACTTGGGATGGAAAATAAAATTATCTTGTAATCAAGAAAACAATAGAATATTTAAGACTTTAAGTTGGAAGTAACATAATAATAGTATTCAAGTTATTTTAGAGATATTAAATGAATATGAAAATCACTTCAAAACACTATTGTTGATACTCAAAGAGATATTAGTTTTACACCAATTCAGTCTGTTTGAAGTGAAGAGGATTAGATTCCTTTCAAGAATATGGAAATCTATTAGGAAGGAAATGCAATGAATCCCCAACTGAAGGAAATGAATATGGACAAACCTTGAATTTCTTGTACCTGATGAGTGCAGGAGGGGGCTCAAGTTTTTTTTGAGTTACACAATCATAATACTGAATCATGGAATGATGTTCTCTATAATTGTCTCATTATTGGGAATGTTAAGTCCGATTTTAATGAGGATGCTAAGATAATTTTGATTGAAATGATTGTTAATTACAATTATGATATCCAAATATTTGATCAGTGATGGTACTACAAAATAAATAGGAATAGATGCATGCTAGATTCAGTGAGAAATCTAATAGGATTTGAGAATATATATATACACACATATATATGGCTTCTCCAACTTATACTATATTCCAAAATTTTAAAGAAAAACATCTTACCAACAATGAAAAAGTTCAAAGTTTTCTCTTGTAATTTATGTCTATAACATTTGGCACACACACACACATATGATAAGATACACATATATAAGCAAAATACTCTCAAGAATTTATTGCCCTAATGTAAATTAAAAGGTTTATGGTAATATTACTATATTATATTATATTATATATATATTATATTTATATATATATACATATATATATATATATCATCTATATAAGTATATGATGAAAAGAATTGTGGCTGTAATTTTGAGAAAGTTCAAAGTTGTGATAAAGAAAATTTCAGTAGCCTATTATAAAATTCATTACTTATGTCCATTGACATTGGAATGGAAGCATGCGACCAGTAGATAAGTACCTTAGGGAACTTTAATATGACTCTTATAGATCTAGATGAAGTTGGTCAAATGATTTATTAGAATGAATATATGCTTACAAAAGAAATACGTCAAGACAACCACACTAGCATGAGGGGTTGAGGTACCTAATAGGCACAAAATATTCAAGGGGGAAAGAACCCATATCTAGGTAACATGAAATCCTAGACACCTTAATCAATAAATTGAAGAGTAGAAAGGGGATGTAAACCCAAGAAGAGAGTTGTGAGAGACTCAAGAGTAATGCATGTCAGAGAAATTATGGTTGGAAGATGTGGTGATAATACTTTATAGTTATCTTTTCTTGTGCCCTTTAATGGTCATAATAGTTTTTCTTAATATTATTTTGTGATCTTAAGCCTTGGTGGTCCATTGGCAAAAAAAAAATAAAAGGAAAGGAATTAAATTATAATAACAAAGAAACTTGGTAATTGTGGGCCATATGAAAGGCCTAATATAGATGATAAATGAACATAAGTGTTTCTTTTATTTTTGTAAAATAATATTAATTATGGTCAACCATAAAATTATGGGAAAAGTGTTAATGAGAGTTTGAATTACCATACAATTAGAAGACAATTGTTCCTCTCCCTAAAGATAAATAATATCAATTAGGAAGAGGGAGCCAAGAGGGTGAGAGGGAATTAAAACTAGAGGAAACCTTGTGTCCTTGGTACCTAGTTAGACGATGTCCAAGAGAAGAGAATAAAGCTATAAGCTTGTGAAACTCAGACAAAACATTGTCAAGGGAGGTAGGACACTACCAGTTAAGGGATTCTTAAGTTGATTGGCTAGTTGAATCCCAAAAAATAGTATGATGCTCAGTTGATTACTATATTAAGACATGGTATAGGTTAGGAAGAGTCTTGGAACATACTTGCTATGATCCTTGTTCTGATATCTGTTGTGGAAGTGAAATCTATCTCAGGAGTAGTTCTGGTATTGAGATACCATACTCAATGGTTGGGTGGAGCACTCATTTCCTAGTAATTTTGTGGTTGGTTAGATAGTTAAATAAAATATAAGTATTTTCTTGTTCAAGCAATATCATTTTTTTTTTTATTTACTGAGTATATGCTCATTTATTGATGAAACTTCTTAAGAAATTATGTGGAATTCTTTTTAGTTGTAAAGTCTATTAAGATGATTTATAGAATTTGAAATCCATGTTATTCTCCAGGTTAAGTTGGATAACCAAGAGCCTAAGAGTGTAGTCCTAAATTCAAAATGGTATACTAGAATAAATAGGGCAAGACCTTCACTTAAGGCACACCCCATAATTATAGAAATATACTACTGACATATCCTAATACTATAAATTTGAACCCTGTAAACTTGATATAAACATATTATATGCAATAGACTAACACTAGCACTATCCTTAATAATACTACATCACTATTATATCTAACACAAATTAAATAAGTAATATGCACAAATCATTACAAAAAAAATAGGGTACTCTATATATTCCAAAATTAAAGGGGCATAAAGTTCCAACTAAAGAACATTACATTTTAGAGAAAGCTAGAAATATATAAATATGAAAACGAAATAAGAAGTTGTGATGGGGTTTAAACCCCAAACTATGGTAGCTAAATAATTTAAAGAACATAACCCATTATATAAAGAAGAGTTGAAAGACCAATAAAACACACATAATATGTTGAAGTCACAAAGGGCTTGAAACAATACAAAAAGAATTACCTTAAATTATGTATACTATATATTAATATATATATATATAATTATATATATATACTAATATATATATATATTATATATATATATATATATATTATGAATAAAATTAAGTGCTAATAGTAAAATTAGTTTCCTCTCCGCATTTGGCTATAATTCAACTTAATAAAATTTAAATATTTCTTCATGAAAAGAGACAAGTCCAGGAAAAACTATGGTCTTTGAATAAATACCATTACTAGACACAAAAATTGTATATAGTGCCTGACTACATATTAAACCCTAGCTGAAATTTAATATGTGGTTTCCTAGAACCTGGAAACAACAAGGGTTTGGAAAATTAGAGCATGGGAAGATTACAATTTTTGCATCAAGCTCCTCCTTCAAAAACCAAGGAGGATAGCTCACTTTACATCAATAAAGTAGACCATGTTACTAACCCAGCAATGGAAATGAAAGAAATCAAAATAAGAGTGCATGTGTATGAAGGGATGGAATTTTACCCAGACCAATGGCATAGAGAGAAGTCCTTCCAGAAAACATACATATCAAGAGAAATTAATTCAAACATTACGTTATTGTAAACAAAAACAACAACAACAAATTCTAAAATCCCAATTGCATGCATCAGAGTGCTACCCTAGCCAAGGCCGGAGGGTCGGTGCCTAGAAGCATTTGGGCACGAGAAAGAACGCTGAAACAAATATTTGCAAAATTTTCAAATGCTAGTAACTTGAAGGGATTCTGTCGCCTAGGAAAAATGAAACTTGGTTTGAGATAGGTTACAAAGATAGTGATGAGACCTTTACATTCATCCGTAGGGTTGACTTATGTGCAAAACCCTACTTACAAACATAGATTGGAGAGGTCTTTTTGGACCCAATTCTTATAGAACAAAACCCTTAGCACAATTGGCTAGGGTTTATGAATTAGTGCATTATTAGACTAGGGAAAATAAAAGAAAAATGGAAGAGGACCTACCATAGTAAAACCAAAACAAGATTTGACTCAGTTAATAAGAGCCAAAACAAATGCCAACAAACATCATCACTACTGTGCAAAATAAGTTATAAAACTACATGAAATAGGGCAATCCAATTCCTTAAAAAAGGTTATAGCCCACAAAAAACCAACAACAAGATTAACATAGTCAAAGGAAAGTGGTTTTATCGACTTACTAATTTTGTTAGTTGCAGATCCGCAACGCAAGGTGCGAGGAACCAAATGGTGATGATGAAACACAGTGGGAAGGGTGGTTACTCCCATAACCAACCATATCCAATCACCTTTTTTCAGTTAACCCTAATTCCTCTTTACTGTAGACCTGTCCCTTATATCAATAAATTCAAATTTGAATTCCAAAGGTCTATACCAAGATACACATGGTCTCTGGAGGCATCAAATTGGACAGAGGTATAGGTGTATGATGATGATGAATTAACCCAATTACTATTTCTTTAAACTTTTCCAAGGCTTATATTACAAAGGTCTGATGGACTTGTTCACCCAAGTATAAATAATTCCATCTATTCATTAATGAAATGAGTAAGGTTACAATACACCAAAAACTCTATTATATAAAGTTCATAGAAAGTGCAACTTATTATTTACTATAAATAAATGCATCCAAAGAGATGCACCCTATGCAAGGAAACAAACAAATGTAGGCTTTGGGAACTGATATATATTAGCCTTTAATATTAATAGACACAATGTATAGCAATAATTGTGTTGAAACAAAAACAACCATTACATGCATACTTAGTTCCTATCGAGAATAAGTTAATTAGGATAAT
>APFE031554908.1:70269-94463 GCA_000404065.3 Pinus taeda
TAATATTAAAATATTAATTAATTGTTTCATTAAATCTAACAACTTCTTAAAAAAGGATATTGGAAGAGAGACATGGTGCACATATTCACTCAAAACAATTTTTATTATTCCACCCAAAACCAAATAACATGCCACATATATATAGTTCTTATGAGATCCAACAATCTAAACAAGGAGAATATTGTTGAGAAAATCTCTCAACAAAACTCCAACCACCAACAACTCAATCCTACAAATATACTATTATAAGCATTATTCCAAGTCCCCCTTTTAATACTCACTATAAGAAGAAAAAATGAAAAGAAAAACAAAAAAACATGAAGAACATGACTGCTTAAAAAATTGTTAAATGTTGAAAATAACTATCCACATTACATTAGAAAATTTAATGTAAAAAATAAGTCTTCGAAAAAAATGGCTTGACAATGCATCAACACTTTTCAAAATCAGCATGAAAATCACTAACTTTTCAAAATCGATTGGTTTTTTTGCTACTTCAAAAAATTGGTAATCGGTACAGTTCCCATTTCAAAGTTTATATTGTTACCCACCAAAATTTCACTACAATCAGATTTTGGAGCCAACTATCACCATCACATCTATTATTGCATTGATCACCAAGTGTCGCCTCATGTTATTCTATGAGTTTCAACTATCCTTGAATGACCTCAAGAGTCTTGACATTTATTAGGACATCTGTAGGTGTATTTCATGGTCATAACATCTTTGTTGTTATAAAACAACACTTTTGGGTCGCAATCACACACACTTCACTCATGGTACTTAGGGAATGTGTATAAGGTATCATTTTGACATATATTTATCATTTTTCAAGCTCATATAAATTTTATCGATGAGTCGATATGATTCGCACCTGGTTTTATGTTTAAACTCATCACATTCACCCATTTTCCTATATCCCAGACTTAGTCAAATCCGTGGTTTCAAAGCAAACCGTTGAGGCCAAGAGCACATGAGCACACCTTCAATACTTGATTAGAGATTCTTTGTTGTTCATAAGTTTGAAATGTGCCCTCTAAGGGAACAAAGTGCACTCCTTAATCCATATTTCCCCTTCCTTGTTCCAAACAGTGCCCTTCAAAATTGAATCCTTTCTTTGAGTGCACTCCTTCGATTTGAAGGAATGCACCCTCCTTGGGAGGACACCATTGACCCAAAGGAACACACACTCCCTAGCCATATGAGTGCACCTCTAAGGCAAAAATCTTCATCCTTCATCCTTCAGACTTGCGACATGTGCCCTCATTGGTTTCCTTTGAGTGCACTCCTTTGACCTAAAGAAATGCGCCCTCCTTGTTGACAATGGTGCATAGAGACAATGGGATATATATATAATATATATAATATATATAACATATATAAATATATCATATATTATAATAGATAGAGAGAGGGAGAGAGAGAGAGAGAGAGAGAGAGAGAGAGAGAGAGATATGGAAAGAGATAATGTATGCTTGCGGGTTGATATAGAGAGATAAAGAAGCAGAGACAAAGGGAGATAGATATATAGATGGAGGGGGTGAGATGGAATGAGAGAGAGAGACAAAGAGAGGGGGAAGGAAGAGAGATAGATATGGGGGGAGAAAGAGAGAGAGAGTGTGACATGTGTTTTGGTGGGCTGAGATAGAGAGCCAAATAAGGAGAGATGGGGGGAGGTATAGATATAGATGGAACATGGATAGAGGAAAGAAGAGAAAACTAGAGAAAGGGAGGGAGAGGCAAAGAGAGAGAGAGAGAGACGATGGAGAGAGTGAGAGGGGGAGAGAGTAAGAGAGAGAGAAGGAGATAGACACAAAATTGAAGTTGGAGAGAGAGGGAATAATAGAGAGACACACATAGATAAATATAAACATAGAAGTTAGATCTAGAAAGTCATGAATATTTTGGGTTTTCACTAAAATAGATGTATTAATTTAAGTGTAGTTGTTTATTTCTAATGTTATTTGATCACTTGCATTATATGCATTGATTCAGTGTAGATGTTGATTTTTAATCATATTTAATACCTTACAATAGATGAATTGATTTTAGTGTAGATGCTTATTTCTACTCCTATTTGATTGCTTGCATTGGATGCATTGATTGTAGTGTAGATATTTATTTCTAATATTTTTTGATCACTTGCACTAGACGCATTGATTTTTGTGTAGATGTTGATTTATAATACTATTTAAAACCTTAGACTAGATGCATTAATCTTAGTGTAGATGTTGATTTCTGATTTGATGCAACTAGATGTATGATGTACATTAATTTCAAAGTAATTAGATTAATAAAGCAACTACCTAATGACGAAAGTTGTTATTGGGGTGCGGTGGAAATGCAGCACCCAAAGAAGGTTTAGGAGCCATGCCTTTTCCACTCCACGAAACCACTTTCTCGGCTCTAATTTGGTAGCCCCCACCATGGTGTTCTACTTAGGATTCATAATCTGCGTGGTCTCTAGGTGAGGGAACTTCTCGTGGTTAGCAAGGTCCCAATCTTCAAATTTTAAACTGGGCACCCATCCCAGGTGCATGACTTCAAAAATGATGTTGTCTGGGAGGAGCGGGGTCTGGAGAGAGCTCTTGCTCTCGTCAAGATCATTGGGCACTTTAGCCTTCCCCTTCCTCGGGGGACTATAGGTGGGAAATGTTTTTGGAGGGTGCGTAGGCTCAGTTTTCTCCTCCATGCCTTTGTCCTCGTCTTCTTCAATGATAAGGTTCTCCAGGACTTCCTCCTCTTCATCGATTTCTATGTTAATGGATTTCTCCTTCTCTTCCATCATTAGCTTGGTGCACAACAGGTTTTGTGGGGACACAAGTATGGGAACCATCGCCTATTTCTCTTTCTTTAGTCTTGGCATGCACGGTGATTTTGGGATTTTTGCCACAATCCCGACGCCTTCAGGGGCATCTCTCACAGTCAGGGCCTATGCGGCCTCTTTGATGGTCATCTCTATGATATCCATATCTTCCTCAGATGCTTCCATCGTGTCTAACCATAATTATATCACTCATGTACTAAGGGGCTCAATGAATGTTCTGCGTAGGTCAAACAGGGCTTTTCTTAGGCTACACAGTGTATACAACTACTCAATTCACAAATGACCAAGTGTTGTTTGCTGGGAAACCCTTTTTAATCTATAACACCTTTTGAATTTGAATTCGACCATCCCCCAAATCAAGTTCATTGATGCTCCCTTGGCAACAGATTTTCCCAAATCTTACCCGTAAATCGCATCTTAAATGCCTACTTCCCACTTCATTTGGCTTCAAGTCGAACATTCCATCATGAATAGTGACTCCAATGGTCACTTTTAGGCCAACCCACATGGCAGCACAGCCCCCCTTGCATGGTCACAGACCTTGTGACTCTTTGTGTCTGCGCGCAGCTCCAACATTGCGCAGCTTTTGGGCAAAGTAGTTTATAATCATGCACCTCCTTTCAATTTCTTGGAGCACTAAGATTGTATTTCCCTCAGCTAGTCAGGTGGCTGCGACACCTGTATAGGGTGTCATCTGGTCATCCATCACTTTTCCTAGAAATAGACACCTTTTATTGTTTATGGCGGCATCATGCACTTTATTATCTGCAGCACGCCACCTAGGTTGATTCACTTAGTAATGTGTGGTCCAAGCCAAGGTATCAGACTAATCAATTCACGATGATAGTCCTCAAAATCGTCAGCGTGATCATGCGCACTATTTCATCACCCTAGTCTTATTATCGAGAAAACATTCCTTTATCTCATCCTCCAACTTCTTGAATTCCACTTCTACCAGAGAATTTTTCTTCCTTAATTGCACCCTTTCTTTCTTAAGTTCTTGAAGCCTACCATTTCCCGGTTGGATTTCTTCTTCCAATGTTCCGTGAACCATCGTATCTACCGGTGTTATCATGTTCAGACTAGGTATTTCATGTGCTTTAGAGTTGACAGCGTTTGCTTCATACTCCAGCTTTGGTGGTGCCTGCGTCATTAGCTTCTTGCACGTGATCCTATAATCCCATAGAACCATTAGTATGCACAGGTCCCAGTTAACCCGCTTAACATTGTGGAATTTTTTCAGTGCTTCGCATACTTTGTTAAAGGCTTATGCATGGATAACCTTTTGTGCACTTGGTCGTTCCATACTTCGTGGTTGCAACCAGAGGGGTCATTCACACCATTACCTTGCCTACATCTGCTCACTGACTCTGTCTCCTAACGCGAAGACTATGTGCATTCACGCAGGTTTCATACCATATGCTTGTATCCATCTGGACAGGTGAGCGTGCAGACCACTTCATCAGGCAATCTTGTCTATCAATCACATTTGAGGTTTCCCAAACCCCATGTGCATCATCCTTCTACATTTGTTCTAGTCCTCAAAACTTCTTTGGTGCATACCCCACCTCCTCACTGGCGTAGTGCACAGTACCACTTCAAAGCTTCAAAATATTGTTTTTTTGGCACTTCTCTTTCAAATCTGCTTAGGAAGTCATCCATCTCAATTAACCCATCATATGTAGGCAGATCCCTCACCTCTGTCAATACGCAGTGCAACGATCTTGTCATCATGTTATAGTTTAGCATGGTTACCTCATGTAACCAGTTCTACCATCGTTCTATTTCCTTGTCTGAATTTGAAGTGCAGGAGCTTTTACGCTCCCAAGGGATTCATCCATCCATAGTTGGATTCACCCAGTCTTGCTCTCACATGATTATCTTGTAGATGTAGTCCAAGTCATCGTCGCTATCTTAGTCATGCACCAACTCCGTATAGATCGATTCTTCTGTAGGGTCTAAAGGTACAACCACACGCAAAGAATTTTTCTCAAAAATCATCTTGTGCTTCTTCAGATTTATCACCCCATTCATGTCAATGCTCAATCTATTCACAATAGCATGGGGTAGGGATCGTTGTCATAAAAAATCTCTATCACTTTGAAATCTACTAGTGCACTTGCCCCTTTGATATCTACTATGATTCTCTACAATCTCCCCATAGGTAGGATCTTTTACTGTTTCACCAATCGCAGTTGGATAGGAGACCATTGCAGTGTAGGCCTTCCCTTGTGCTCCCATGTCTACTTCGGTAGGACATTCACGTCTAATCCTAGATCCAGAATCATTTGGTCCATCTCCTATTCCCCAATTTGTGTGGTCAATCTCATTTCCATTCCCGTTCACCTTGTGTGCTTTCCAAGCTTCTAGACTACACGTGGTTCTCCTTGCGCGGTCCCAACGCATCTATTTATGAGTTCTTGTAGCCCCTTTATAGCCTTGTTGTCATGCAACAACTTCATGCATGTTTCCAAGAATGTTGTGAGCATCGATGGGTCCATTTCTGGATCCGGTTTGCCTTTACTTCCTGGAGTGGAGGCATTAGTGAAGCTCCTATTGGCTTCCATGAAGGTTTCCTTAGCGCGCTCCAAATCAAACTCTGGTTCCTTTGGTGGAGCCTTGCGAACCTAAGTACTTTCTTTAGGCTACTTACCTTTGTCATCCCCTGTCTTAATTCCACTTCGGAGCACAATATTCACATTAGGGTCTTCCTCCTATGGCTTAGACCTCATCATTTGTAGGTTTTGAGTCGGGGGAGGTTGGAATGATCCTTCATCGTGCAACCTTGCTATCAGCGTGGGACAATCCTCTGTCTCATGATTAAACAATGTAAAATACAAACATGATGATCACATTGGATTTGTACAATCGCAGGAATAATGTTATGGCCCTTCGCAATTGTAACATATCAACTGTCCGCGACCTCTTCCTGGTCCTTGTTGGGTCTTGAAAATGTCATTCATTTCCATTACACTTTCACTATTATGTCCATTATATCACCTCCATTTCACTACTATGTCACCACATTCATCCCACTTTCATTATCGTTGGGCCACATTTATGTTTTTCCAAACTTTATTAATTCTTAGTCTTTTTAAGTGAATTTGCGGCTAAAAATTAGAAAATAATGTGCATATGCTTATACCTAACAAGTGGGTTGAGATTGTTGACATGTGTAGGTCAAAAGGAGGCTTCTAGAAGACCTTTATGTGGCATTTTAAGGCCAAATTCGAATTTGAGTGGAAAGAATCATGGGATCATGAGAATATGTGTCACATCTCCTAATCGTATTGAAACTCTAAGAAGACATGTGTCTTATCAGTTCCTGTTTTGATTAGGACTCTAGAGGTAGAGGAAGAGATTCATGGACTCTCATTAATGAGATGGATTCTCATATTTTTGTATAAATAGGAGATCTCTCTCCTTCATTTGTTAGCTTGTTAGTTTAGAGCTTGTGAGCTTGTTAGTCTTAGTCTTAGCTTGAAGTTTGTAGTTCTTCTTTGATGGCTTTTGAAAGCTTTGGAGAGCTTTGTTGTACTTTGTAATTTTGAAGAATTTGAATAAAGCTTTGATGTTCTCAACATGGAAGGAGATGTGAAGTAGATGTCATGGAGCACATTAGAATGTAAGGTAGAGTAGATTTTATTTTGTAATTTTGCTTTGATTTCATTATGTCATTTGATTGCTTTCAATTTTGATAGTTTAGCTTTTCCATTCATGCAATTCTAATTCATGCAAGTGTGTTCAACTGGTTGATTGTAGATTAGTTTTTCTTTACATGTTTTTGCATCAAATAGTGACATGAGATTTGCCTCTCTGCTGACTTTGTTTTTTTTTTTAGCTTTTCAATTTCAGTTATGCTTTGATTTCAGTCTTATTCATTCGCTTTGTTAGTTAGTTTAGATATCAAATTCCTCATATCATTGACGTTATCTCCTAAAACCATAGCTTAGACTACCTGGCGAGCTATCGGACTATGAATGATGTGATTTTTGCAATTAGATATCAAATTCCTCATATCATTGACGTTATCTCCTAAAACCATAGCTTAGACTACCTAGCGAGCTATCAGACTATGAATGATGTGATTTGATTTTAGCTTTATTTTTCTGCAATTAGATATCAAATTCCTCATATCATAGACGTTATCTCCTAAAGCCATAGCTTAGACTACCTGGCGAGCTATCGGACTATGAATGATGTGATTTGATTTTAAATTTATTTTTCTGCAACTAGATATCAAATTCCTCATATCATTGACGTTATCTCCTAAAGCCATAGCTTAGACTACCTGGTGAGCTATCAGACTATGAATGATGTGATTTGGTTTTAGCTTTATTTTTCTGCAATTAGATATCAAATTCCTCATATCATTTACGTTATCTCCTAAAGCCATAGCTTAGACTACCTAGCGAGCTATCGAACTATGAATGATGTGATTTGATTTTAGCTTTATTTTTCTGCAATTAGATATCAAATTGTTCATATCATTGACATTATCTCCTAAATCCATAGCTTAGACTACTTGGTGAGCTATCGGACTATGAATGATGTGATTTGATTTTAACTTTATTTTTCTGCAATTAGATATCAAATTCCTCATATCATTGATGTTATCTCCTAAAGCCATAGCTTAGACTACCTGGCGAGCTACTGAACTATGGATGAAGTGAATTGATTTTAATTTTATTAGTTTGTTGTTTTTGATTTGTTGAGTGAAATAGCTTAACTTTTATTTTTGTATTTAGATAAACAACAGAGATAGTGATTTCATGATCAGTAGTTCATCATTTGTTTGATTTGAATAGTAGCACATTTCCATTCTTGTTTAAGTACTAATTTCATCAATGACATGTTTTGAGATGTTTCGAAGTGTTAAGTTTTGGAAGTTACCATTAGGGACATAAACCTTGTCTTGAAATCTACATCCATACATGACCTTTAAAAGTATTCTTAAGACCCTAGAATAGAGTTTCCATTTGCATTAGACACTTTAGGAGATCAACAAGAACAAAACCCCAAAAACAACATAAACTATAAAACAACGAAGTAAGAAAAAGGTTAACTAAGCACATATGGTGCACCACACTTCATTAGTTTACGATACCTGAATTGATAATTTATGTAGAGCAATTTAAGATGTTAAATTCACTAGACAGTCCTCCTCCACCTCGAACTCATCTGCCCCCTTGAAATCTAGTTCATGCCATTCCTGTGTTCTGGTCAAGGGGTCACGTTTCAGCCTAAACTCTGTAGGTAGGAGTCTGATACATCATGAACTTGTAACTTCTACAAGTGCGCTCATCATGTCCAATGATCTACAGAAATTAGAAAAAAACTACCGTGAATTCTGCATGTACTTCTATAATAAATGGAAGTTATTTGTAGCATGCTTTCCTCTAATTAAACAAATCATGCACCATAGTGTAGGCATCATGCTAGGTCTTTCTTGTGCCTCCGGTCTCAATGGAATTGGCCCTTCTCCCGTGAGGTAATTCGCAAACACCAGGTAGTGGTCCTTGTCATGTCCCTGGACCTTGCACTTTACGTGCCACATCTTATCGTACACTTTTGGGCGAGCTGTCCTGTCCTTTTTCAAAATCTACATAGCAAGGCACAAGTTTTTCAACTGTGTGTGAATCTACTGAAATCCCAGGTTGGGATCCTGTATCGGGGTTTCGTGCAATCTCATCATGACCTCCAAGGCCTCGGCCTAAGTTGTTAGCCTGTGTTGTGACAACGTGTTCCTTAATGCGGCATTAATGATGCTACAAACCATTCATGGTGTTGTCCATCTATCAACATCATGTTAACTTCACGAATAGTGCACTTCAGTCTCTGATCCAATTCCCAAGGGGTCTTGCCTGGTAGCATTGTCATTTCCTTGAACCCAATGATCAATTGCATCTCTGACATTGGCCTACTAAATTCTTTGTTTAGCGCAACTTGGATATCCGCGATCCCTTCATTCAGATTGTCATTGGAATGTTTAATGTGCTAGGTCAGCACGCGATCCTATAGAGCATTGACCAACGTTGCCTTCTTTATATTGTCATTCGTGACTTCGTGCGGTTCCCATACAGCTTTTATCACAAACCAAAACTGGTTTGGATCTTCATTCCCTACTCCCTTGAACACTAGAAACTTTATCGCGCTTGACATATTGCATCGCGGTGGTGGCAGAGGTGGTATGGGCAAAGATGGGGGTGAAGGTGGTGAAAATGGCAGTGGTGTGGGCGGGGGTGGTATGTGCAGAGTTCTTTGTCTTATAAAGTTGATCACACTTCTTGGTGAGACCTTCGTGAGCTCTTCTTCGCCCCCTCGCAGAGGTGAAATCAAGGAGTTCATTTCTAGTTCTACACTTTACATAGCCCCAAACATAAATTTATTCACATAACTCGTTTTCACATAGTAGCATTTTAATGCAAGTGTTCAAAGATTTAATGTACTTACCTTGCAACCCTTTGAGGAATCATCATTCTACCTCGCTATAGCTAACTGAAGTATCTACCATGAACTCGGTGATGAATCCTCCTATGATTTGATTGAGCAAGTGATTAAAAACATGCACAATTTTATCCTCTGATGCTTCCAATCTGTGCACCAATTCTGGAGTCCACACAATAGGTCTGTCAAGCTTACAACTTCCTTGGCTATCTTCTAGCTTCACGATCCACTCGTATAACTTGGTAGGGAAAGACATGAAGAAAATTTTGTGGATATCTATATATAAGTAGCAATCTGACCACTCTTCCTTTGATAGTCATGGATTCCTATTTTCCTGCATTGCGAACTCATGAAGTTTTATGTCCAACCAATCTTTGATTACTTTCTTTGTCGGATTCCAATGATACGACATCATACATCTCTATGCAGATCCCGGTCACGGCAATGGAACCATTGGTTGTCCTGTTAGGGCCTGACCTAGGTTTAGACTTAATTAGCCAAAAAAATCCCCATACTACTAGCCCTTTCGGCAATAGTCCGTAGAGCACAGACTAAGGTCTCACCCGAAGTAGTATGGGGGGGTGCTGGAACCAGGTTTTCGCACCCTTGAGATGTTTGAGAGGTTGAACTGGTCCAATTGTTAGTCCCTTCACACAGCCTGCTTTGTGCACTTCCAAGACCTTCGTGCCCTAATATACTTGCCTTCACGCAGCCCGAACTAGGGGTTGTGGAGCTTTTGCACTGCTGGAGCAGCGCTCTGCGCTATTCCCCCAAGTCGCACCTGAGATCTTACTTATCTTCCTATGCCTAGTAAATTATCTTCATGCAACTGGATGTATTACATTATATTTATTTATACAACACATTCATAAGAGTTCACACAACAAATAAATAGTACACTTGTAATTTAAACCCAATCATACATTAAAATAGGAAAAGATACACAGTAATATGATAAACTTCTCTTTATTAATTCTTTTGATGATTACAGACTTGACCTATCCTCCACACTCAGATGCGGACTACTAGGCCTCTGTGCACTTAGTTGCAAAGCCTTCTCCTACTCTATGACCCAAAGACACACTTTACACTTCGACTCAATCACGTTTACTCATCATGCTTTCGTTATATTTTTTTTCTCTTTTATACACTTAGAGCATCACTCTATTTATATAATCCCATGGTCCAAAGACCATGGGTAGGTCTATCAAGCCAACATTACATTACAAATCGAGGGCAGACAACCCTATGAATCTATTATAACTTCGTGCTCCGCACCCATAATTCTCAGAGCTTTTAGAAAATACTTGGTGAAAACTTGGGCTTTACGCCACAAAACATGCATTGGGGGGGATTCCATGCCCAACAGGACAGGTACTTGTGCGATCATCAGTTCTGGAAAAGGTTCGGACCTACATGTATTTTGCTAATTAGGATGACATGTGTGGTCAATGTCTCCGCTAACTAGGCCTACCAGCGTGACCACTAATGCTACCCCCTCCCACCCCTCAACCACAATTGCGTTGTGGCATACTAAGTTTTGCCGCAACATTATTATCTGGATTTTTTTTTTTTTACTTGCAGAAGGGCTTCAGGTGCACGCCATTCACCCATCCCTGCAATAGGATTCCATCCAGTTGTGTGAGCCTTACCACACTTGATTCTCTTATTTCTGTGACTATGAATGGGCCTAACGAGTGCATCTGTAGTTTCCTTGGGAATTGATGTAACTTTATGTCATAAAGGAGCACCTAGTTTCCAACTTCAAACGACTTCTTCCTGATGTGCCTATCATGCCAAGCCTTTTGTCTTTGTTTCTCAATTGATTGATGGAGCTTTTCTAGGAATCAGGTTTCGTTGATAACCATCAGTTGGCTTAGTCCACCCCATAAGGCAATGCTATCCATAATTCTCGTAGCTTCTTAGATGAGCATGCCGGGCAGTATAAATTCTGGTAGTACCACAATTTCTCTACCATACACAAGCTAAAATGGAGTTTTCTTGTGCAACCTTTTTACTGTTGTCCTATATTCCCATAGAGTCACTAGAATTATTTCATCCTAGTCATCCTGGTTGGTAGATACGAATTTTGTTAGCCCTTTCTCTAGTGTCTTGCTAAATTCTTCTATTGTACCGTTGGCTTGTGGGTGATATGGACTACTCTTATTATGCTAAACCATAAAAGTCGTTAGTAGTGTTTCAATGGTTTCATTTAGAAAGTGGGTTCCCTGGTCACTTGTGAGGCTCCATGGGCATCCGAACCTTGCAATAATATTTTCAAAAATGAACCTTGTTTTTGTTTCTGCTGTGCAGTCTTTCACTCGTGTGGCCTCTGCCGATGTTGTGAGGTATTTTGTCACTGTTATTATGTATCGGGCTCGCGAATGCCTTGTTGGTGGGGAGATTGGTCCAATGAAGTCTACTATCCACCTATCAAAGATCTTCATAGTATGGATCGAATGTAGTGGTAGCTCATCATGTCACGAAGGCTTACAAGCCCTTTGATAGACATCGCACTCCTTGGAAAATGCTTTAGAATCCTTATGGATAGTGGGCCACCATAATCCTACATGGAGTATCTTTCTTACGGCGGCCTTTCCTCCTACATGGCCTCCTGCAACCCTTGCGTGACACTCGCATAGGATGACCTTTCTTTCATGCCGCAGGACATAGAGCCTGAGTATTTGGTCCAAGCCCATTTTGTAGAGGTGTGTTGCAATGAGCTGATAATTTACTACCCTGGCCACCAAGTATCATCTTTATGCTGCTGTGAATCAATATGGGCAATGACCGATTGTTGGCAATGCAACGATCTCTTCTAGGTAATCAGGAATTGCCTCTATCCTGAATAAGTCAGCATCAAGCAACCAATCATCTATTGCTCCTTCATTCTCCCCCGTGTCCAGTCACGACAAGTGATATGGCCCTACATTCAATCTTCTAGGCTTAACAACCACTTCAAACATGAATTCCTGGAACAGTAATAGCCACTTGCATATTCTTCCTTCTAGTATTGGCTTGTCTACTAGGTATTTCAGCGTGGAATGGTCTGTAATGAACTTGAACGGTGCACCCAGTAAGTAGTGCTTGAACTTTTGGAGAGAATAGACCATTGCCAAAGCTTCCTGTTCGGTTGTTGTGTAGTTCCTTTTAGTCGTAAAGAGATTTCTGCTACCATAGTATACTGGATGGTCCATCCTTTTCTCCCCTAGTTGCACTAAGACCACTCCTAACGCTATTCTAGATGCCTCAATATGTACGTGGAATATTTTGTTCCATTCTGGGTACAGCAGTATGGGGCGCTTAGTAATATTTCATTTAGTCTATTCAGATTTGTTTGACAGTCTGCAGTCTAGATGAATTCTTCCATCTTTTTTAGCAATTTTTCCATGGGGCCTATTATGGATGCATAGTTCCTAATGAACTGTCTATGGTACCCCGTGTGACCAAGAGTTTCCCTTAGTTATTTCACATTGCGTCATGGTTCCATGTGGACAATTGCTGCAACATTGGTGAGGTCTACACAGACTCCATCCCTGCAAATGATGTGTCCCAGTAGAGTTCCAAAGGGAACAACAAAAATACATTTTTTGGATATAAGGAAATCTACAACTATCTACACCTCTTGAACATCACTCTTAATAAGTCAGTATGCATTTTCAATAGGCTGTATACAGTCTAGTCCTCCATGTATACTTTTAGGAACTTATGAATATAATCCCGGAATGTAGCTATGACAATCCTCGAGAAGACTGTTGGTGAATTCTTTAGTCCAAACGACATCACATTGTATGTGTGCGACCCCCACTCAGTCATGGAATTTGTTTTCCTTTTGTCCTCTTCGGCTATTTGGACTTGGTGGTAACTTGAGAACCCATCTGTGAATGAGTATGCTTCATTCCCCGCAACATTGTCTGGGACATCATCGCTGAATGGCGTGGGAAACAGGTCGTGCACACATGCATTATTCAGTCTTATGTAATCAACACATGCTATAATTTTGATTATATCTCTCTCATTCTAAATAACTATGGGGCTTATAAAGTTAGCTTCATCTACTGGAAATATGGTTCCTGCATCCAACATTTTTTCAATTTACCTTTTAACTTTCTCTTTTACTGTGGGTTCAATCAGTATGGTTTGTGCTTTACCGATTGGGCATCTAGTTTTAGAACAATTTTCATTTCTCCCTAGTTACCTTTTATCCCTTTGAGTTCTACTACTAAAGCTAGGAATAGGTCCTTGTATTCCTGCAATAAATTGAATATTTCTTTGGTGGTTTACTTGTCCCAGTAATCTCCCACCGATGCTATTTTGGGCTTATCTTTTGTCCCCACATTCTGTCTTCTCAGCTTCACTGGTAGAAGATGGACACCTTCTGTCAAAGGGCTATGCCAAATACCTCTTTCCCCTTCTATTTCTCCAAAGGCTAGGTGTCTAAGCCCCTCCAATCTGTCCTCCTCTGGTTCTGCATCTGTTTTGTCACAGGTCACAAATCTTGATGATTCCACATTGTACAAGCATTGTAGAAAATTTCCATCATGCCCTTCTTCAACTAATGTCCCTAGGGTGAACAAAACCTCTTTTATTCCCTAGAGTAACCCTATCAATTGTGGCTCATTACCCATGAAAGAAAAATTGCTGATGAACTACTCCTCTAAGGTACCCCAACTAGTTGTCTATCGTCGTAGCTCCTCCTGGATATACCAAGCTGGGAGACAACACCGAGGGTATGTATAAATGCATATACCCATTGATTCCTTGGTAGTCCCTGGCTCTCCCAACTGGTTGTGCAGTATTTGATGTGCTTCTTGGGACTTAAATCCCCCGTGTATTTCCCTTTATTCTGTGGGCAATCTGCCTCTTAGCCAAACCTCTTCTTCATTGCTTGCTTTGTGCTCCTCTAGTCTTTTAGTACTTTGTAGTGTGCCTTCCACCATCTTGCTGGCGTTGCCATAAGCCTGATGTCGAGAAAGGGAATCCTTTGATCTTTTTTTATTTCTTGGTCCACCCTATCTAAAAAATGGTCCACCGGCTCAAGGCCATAGTACTTCAGGTAGTCGTCCACTCCCATGTCTCCCCAGTTTATTCGAGTTATCATTGCACATCATTGAGTGGTCAGTCCATATCCAACCTGGTGCCATGCATCCCATGCATCTTCTAAACCAGTCTCTGAGCTTTGAATGCTTCTCCATCTAACTAATCCTCCGGCCGTAGGATTTATGTAGTCCTTCCTTTTCCCTCCTATGAGTGTATATAGCTAGTTTAACATCCCTGGTTCATCCTTATCATCTGTTGGCTCTGTTAACCTAGGTCCTTGGAAAGGGTCTAACAGATGGATCACCCTTAGCCCATTTTCTTCAAAAATCATTAGCTCCTTCTTCAAATCTATGACAATGTAGTTTTCATATGCCAAGTCAATCCCTAAGAGTGTTGGATATGGGTCTTTATCCCCCATAACATTAATCACTTCAAACTTGGTGTGCGTTTTCACCCCTACCACATAAACATCTACATTTTCAAATCTCCCAATGGGTAGTATGCAGTACTGATTCACCATTCTTAATTGAATTGGTGAGCACATCAGTTGTGGCTTCCCCATTGCCTCCCAAGTCTTCTTAGGTGGGAAGTTCAAATCTGACCCTAAGTCTAGCATGGTGTCCCTTATCTAGAACCCTGCCACTTACGCATTGATTCAAAACTCCTTTCCACTCCTTTTCTTATTCTGCTTCACTCTCCTAGAAGATTTCTCCAGCAAGGTTACACACAGTTGTCCCCCTCCCTCTCCTCCCATGGATATCACGGCCTTTAAGCTTTTCCGCAATTCCTTCAGCATGGCCTCATCCTCAACAATTTTCAAGAACAATTTAAACCACTCCCCAATCAGCTAGGTGTGATCAGGCACATGGACTTGCTATATTTGGTTGTCTCTATCTTCGGCCATTCCGTCGAACAATTTGCCTGCTTCTTGGTAGTATTGTCTTTGGCGCTCGGGTTGATATGCCTTCTGTAGTGACTCTGCTTTGATGATCAAGTGGGGATCCTCTATGTAGCAGTCCTCCCATGTCTTCTTCCCTCCTTAGGTGGCTATAATGATATTGGTCACAGGGAGGCCATCATCGGTTAGAGGCTCAACATTCACCAAGTTGGCCCCCTGCTGCCTGGTTCTCTCTTCCCACTTCGTAATGAGCTCTGGGCAGTCATCCATCACATGGGTGTTAACTCTGCATTGTGAATACTAGAGTCTCCTCGGAAGTGGGCATTCTTTGATGACATGTCCTTCTTGGTCACAATTGTAACACCTTAAGGGCCCTCTTCCTCCTGTTCTTCCTCCTCACCCTCCTTGACTTGATTCATTGAACCTCAATGTGGATATGTCCAGCCTTTCTGCTAAAGCATCTAGCACTCAGAACTGATCAGTGTGATGTTTTGTCGATGCGTAGAACTCACATTAGTTGTTATTGGGGACATTAGAGTATTTTTGCAGAATTTGGCACATCCACGATAGGTGTCCATATGCACTAGAGATCTCGCAAAAGTCCTGGTTATTCCTTCCTGGTAAGTGTCCTTGTGCTCCGACTGCCGCAACCCCTGCAGTGGGAGGGGACCTTGATAACCCTACCATCCCCCCTGGGTGATTAACTCCTGACAACTGTGGGTATTCCATTGCAACACGCCCCTCCACCAAGCAGTGGGTGCACCAAACATTAGGCCTGGCTGGTCATACAGGTTGGAGGTCCCTCAGCTTCTCAATCAAGTTCGCAATCTGGCTATGTAGGCCTGTGGTCACCGGATCTTACAGACTTGAGCCTGCCCAGTATTCATTGGGGTATCCCGCTATAGCTTCTATCTGGGATGCTTGCTCGAACGCATCCTGCAGGGTTCCTATCTTCTATTGTGTCAGTGGTGTTCTGGTCAAAGGAAAGAGTGCCTTGATAAACCAATCCCACTGGTGATTTGGGTCCAGGGTGTAACTCAACATGGCGATGGCATCCTTGAACCTTTTCATGATCTCCCAAGCTGCCTCACCCTCCCTCTTCTTAATTTCCCATAGGTAAGATAATCCTTACTGTTTTGTCTATGGTACCTTGAATTCCTACATGAATCCCCTCTTAATATCATCTATCATGGGATTCTGGTTTTGCTCTACCCACTTTATGAACCAATGTAGAGCCCTTTCTCTTAGCATGGTCTGTAATTCCACCACCCAAATATTTTATAGAGTCTGACATGCCCTCCAAATGGCTTCGCAAAGGTACCAGTGCTACTCCACATCCTCAGTTCCCCTTCTTGCAAATTCTGGATATCTAGTAAATTACCCCACCATACTGCTCTGAGTATGGGCTAAAAACACAAAACCTTTACTTCCCGGCTGTTGGGATCCTTGTTGTCCTAAGTTACTTCTATAGCTGGTTCTTGTGTTACTTCCAATATTGAAACCGACCATGTATCTCTCCCGTGCACTATATACTTGCACTACCCTGGCTAAGCTAATAACAAATTTCTCCAGTTTGTGATAAAGTACCAGGGGAAGGTTGGGGAAAACACCACTTATGTCTTAGGGTTGGTGGTTATTCAAAAACTGTAAGCAAAGTAAACTAAATCATATCACATCAACTCATTTTGACCGCTCACCATTCGACTCGCTCTGGCTATAGGAGGTAACTGAGAATGATATGAGTAATATAATCACTAACTTGCAAAAGTAAATAAACTAGTATCAAACTATACATTCACACCTAATCCCTCACCACTCGACTCGCTCTGGCTACAGGAGGTAACTGAAGAATAATATGAATAGTCTAATATCTATCTTGCAGAAAAGTAAATGAACAAAGCAAAACTAAAGAAATAAACAATGCTGGAATTAGAACTAAGAAAACAAATCAGCAGAAGGACAAGATAATTCCATCATGTCATTAGTCATCAAAAAGCTATATGCACTGCCTGGGCTTTCTATTAGAACCCGAAATGAAAAAACTGATCAGTTGACAATCAATTAAAATCATAAAAGAAGCTATGTAAAACAAATAACATAAATACCATGAGAAAGATAATATATACAGAAAAAATCTATGGCATCAAGAGCGTAAACTGAAGAAAAACATAAAGCTATACAACAACTACAGGGCTTTGGTGTAGAGGGGCCCTCTGCAACCTATACGCATACGAAGATGCTTTATTTATAGTAGGAAATACATAACTAATTCCTAAGGTCTGTGTTGGTAGACAAACACGTAAAAGACCATAATCGGAAATTTAGCAGCATGGTAGCTGTGGGAAGTAAATCCAAGGAGGGTTGTTTGTTGGATTCGGTTCACGGGCAGTCCCTAGGTGTTAGCACACCTCCTAAATCTTAGGATCTTTTCATGCAATTCTCCTTGTGATGAAAACAGATTCCTACCACCGCAAAACTCCTAGTGTTGACCACTGTATGACCGGCTTTGACCGCGGACTTCTGTGGATGATTCGGCTGAACCAAGGGGACACGTTCCATGTCCACATCATTTGTAGCTTGCTCATGTGGCTGGGTTCTTTAGTAGACACCTGTAGCATAGAATTTAACAAAAAGGCTACGAAAACTGATTCTGGCTGCGAAAAGTGACAAGATTCCACAACTGATTGAGAAAAAATCTAAATCAAACATCAGTCACAAGACATAGTTAGGAAACCATTTATATTCTCATTTTAAACTAATATGCAATGATTTGATAGCTTGGAGGTTGAGGTAACTGGAGAAAAAGGCTAAAAAGGTATGTAAAGAAGATGTAAGTTTGGGACTCAACATACCCCCACTGTGAAGGTGTCGCATGTCCTCATGCAACCAAAATTTAGTCATATCCCTTTAGTCTATGTATTCTGAAGCCTCTTCTAGTACATCCAGTCCTCTCCTCTTCTTTCTTGGTGCTACCACCATCCTGGGTTTCTTTATCAAACATCTGAACTTAAGATTGATTAATTCCCTGCTCAACTTTCTGCACTTCTTCTTTAGTTTCTTGTTCTTCTTCTGCCACAAACCCATATGTAACATGGTATTATCATGAATAATTTTGTCTACTTTGCTTTGCTCTTTTAATGCCTTGTTTTCTTGTTTAATGTGCCTATTTAAAGCCTCCAATTCAAACACTTCTTGTTTCAAAGATTGAACTTGTGCATCTTGTCTTATGTGAGGCAGAATGGATGGTGTGCTCGGGCCTGCAGCTGTCTTCTCTAAATATTCGAGGTAATCATATACCTCTTGCTATTTTGGATCGATTTCAAGTGTTTTCCTTGGGCTGGCTTCAAAGTGTTGTTGAGGAGGAGAACTGTCTTCTAGTTTTGGCTGAGAAGGGCTTACATCAACATCTAAAGGGCTGGCTTCAATATTTGGCAGAAGATGAGGTGGACTACGGCCAACTTGAGGTTTCTCAAGTGTTTCCCCACCCAAGTCAATGAAGTGAGGTCCTTTTACTTGTGTTCTCCTCCACTTTCCTTTGAGTCTGCTGCTTCTTCTTAAGTACTGTGGGCTAGTACTTTCTTCTTCCATAATTTGTTTCCCTTTCTCTTCCTTCTTAGCTGTGGCAACTTGTTTTTGGAGATGCACTAGTCTCTCAGATAACACTTGATAGTCTTCCTCTATAGATGGTTCTGGTGATTGGTAAACATCTTGTAAGTTCCTCTTTCCCTTCAATTTTCTCTGCTTTTTGTCCTTAGTTCTTTCCTCCTTTTCTTTTTGACCAATTTCTTTAGTTTTACCAATAGGAGAGTCTTGGATTATGGCACTTTTTCCTTTTCTCCTACTCCTTCTTGGTGCCTTTGGTGTACTGCTTCCCGGTGCTTCAGATTGCTCTTGAAAATAGTTTGTCACTAGAAACCGTTCCAGGTATCTTTGTTTTTCTTCAACTGATCTTCAACTAGAATCCTCACGAGTCCATGATGATATAAATGAGGTTCTATGTCCCCTATGTTCTTTTGGACTGTGGTTCTCATCTTTTTCAAACTCAACAGTAAGAAATAGGGCAGATTAAGAGTTTGTTTCTCTAAAAAGTTCATCAATAGCCTAGTATGATACATGTACATCGTCCCAAATCGGCCTTCACAAGTGATAAACTTTTGAATGATTAATAGTAAGCCGGCCCATTCTTCTTTTAATGCATGAACAGGAATCCCTCTTGTAAATACAGTAACGTCCATACCTGGGTTACGCA
This sequence comes from Pinus taeda, assembly GCA_000404065.3. Classification (NCBI taxonomy): domain Eukaryota; kingdom Viridiplantae; phylum Streptophyta; class Pinopsida; order Pinales; family Pinaceae; genus Pinus; species Pinus taeda. The sequence continues at coordinate 89,731 of APFE031554908.1, forward strand.
ATATAATTCTCCATGCCTGCTCATCCAAACTTTTGTTTTTAAACCAATGCTCACCTTCCTGGGGCAAATCTGTAGTAGTTGCAATTGAGGCTTCAGTGACCATGAACTTCAGGTCTCCAATCTCCACCACCTGGTCATTGAAAGACCTTGCAAAGGCTTTCGTTACTTCTTATTATGGCCTTTGAATTTATGAATGAAACGGAGCCATTTATCTTTCTTCAGCAATTATTTTGCCTGAGGGTACCCTTCTAAAAACTTAAGCCCTTCCGGCTCTACCCTCAGTAACCATCCCATCTTTTCCTTTGTTTAAAATTCTCTTTGGAATTCAACTGCGTATCAGGGTTTTATCAGAGATAAGACGGCTATGTTGCAAGGTTTGTGGAAGAATGATGGCCGAAAATGGAAGATGGATACAGGAATTGGGGTGTTCAAGAACTGTAAGTGGAAACAGAGGATGAGCAGCTGAGATGAAATGAGACGTATGCTAACAAGGTGCAGCTTTAACACAAGTGAAATGGCGTCGGAATTTTGAATTGGACGGTTGCGTGAGAGATGTTACACGTTGATAAAATGACTGCACAAAGTACGGTGGAGAGGAGTCATATTTACATAGGTCACATCTCATGAAATAAGTGGAGTGTGGAAGTGGAGTCATCTATAAGTTGAACCCAAAAAATAATCATGAGACCTTTTAGGGAGTAAATGTATGGTTTATGGAGTAAGGTCGTGGAATGGTAGTGGAGCTATCGTAATAATCATTGCACATAGTGAGCTTTAAGGTTCAATAACTATGCAAAATTGTGCCTCTAATTGCTATTTGAAAGAATTTTTTTCCCATACCTTGGAATCCTTGTCTTTATTGTCCATTAGCCCTTACTCAATTGCTCCTTATTGATGTCTGTAGATGCTCCATGTACATGTCTTCATAGCATATGCTTTGTCATACCTACATTTTCTTTTTATTTCACTAACATCTTGACTGTAAATTTGAAAAATAGAGTGGTGGCTATGGAAACTGCTTCTGGCTTCAGAAACTTATTCCAGCTGCGGAAACTTGGCACAACAACCACTTAGCTAAATAGAGATAGTTAGACAATAACTATCTGAATGGAAATGATCACGGGGGAAAAAAACTTTTATTGATGAAATGAAATGGATGAGATGGAGTGAAATGAAGTGAGTGGAGTGAAAATGGAAATGAAATAAAGTGGGATGAAGTGAGTGGAGTGAGATGGAAATGAGAAAGAAAGAAAGATTTTTTTTTTTGGAAAATATAGAGTGTCAGGTGTCCCTGATTTTCACTCTACATTTTCTGTATAAGACTGCCAATCAGAGATTGGTTTTCAGGCTTATACAAATTTATTATTATTATTATTATTTTAACAGAAAGGAACAAAGGCTAGGTTGGTGGGGAAGAAGGATTCTTCACCAACCTTATTGCAGAATTCTCTTTAACATTTTGACAAATTCTTCTTTTGAGAGTGGCTTATGATAAATCTTTAATCTGTGGCCATTCACGATAAGAGAAGTTTGAAATTCATCAATGGTCTTGATTCTTACCGCTCCATTGTTAAAGACTTTGTCGATCTCATATGGCCCAAGCCAATGAGTTTGAAATTTTCCTTTGAAGTCTTTAAACTTGGAATCAAATAGTAATTCCCAATCTCCCTCTTGAAACTTTTTCTCTTTGATATATCTGTCATGCCACTTAGCTCTTTGATGTTGAGCTAGATCAGTTCTTAGAATTACTTCTTGTCTAATCTCATCTAGTTCATTCAACTACTCCATTCTGTGTTTTTGGGCTTCTGATAGGTCCATCTCCAACTGAACTGCCATCTTGAAAGTTTTAATGTGAAATTCAATGGGGAGCAGGACTTCTTTCCCATAAACAAGTTCATAAGGAGAATGTCCTATTGTATTCCTCCATGTAGTTATGTAGGCCCATAAGACTTCAGGAAGCCTTTCAGCCCAATCTCTTCTATGTAGATGAACAGTCTTGGTGATGATACTTTCAATGACTTTGTTTGTAGACTCCACTTGGCCATTTGCTTGCGGATGGTAAGGAGTAGATTTCCTGTGCTTGATCTTGTATGATTCCATCATCTTCTCCATCATGTTGGATGTAAATTGACTTCCCTGATCTATCACAATTTCTCTTGGGACACCAAAGCGAGTAAAAATATCCTCATAAAGAAAGTTAACAACTGAATTTCAGTAGCAGAAAGTAATGCTTTGGCTTCTACCCATTTAGTGACATAATCAGTGCATACCAATATATACTTCTTTTGCTTAGATGGTGGATTAATGGGTCCAATGAAATCTAAAGCCCATTTTTCAAAGGGTTCAATGAGTACCTGTCGTTGTAATGGAATTTCATTTGAAATAGTCGGTTTCCCTACTCTTTGGCAGATGTCACACCTTTTGACATATTCTTTTGTGTCCTTGAAGAGGGAAGGCCAATAATATCCTAAAGAAAGGATTTTATAGGCCATCCTTTTGTCAGCAAAGTGTCCACCGCATGGCTCATCATGACATGCCTTGAAGATGTCAGGCATTTCATCTTCCCGAACACATCTTCCGATCACATAATCTGGCCCTGTTTTAAGCAATTCGTTAGAAACCCATGAATATTTTGAACTCTCCTGAATAATTTTCTTTTCTCACCAGGAAATTGATGTGGAGGCAGTTTCCCTGTAACCAACTAGTTGGAAATATCTACATACCAAGGAGTCTTAGTAGTTACTGCAAACAAATATTCATTTGGAAACTTATCCTCTACAGGAGAATCTTCCTTAGTATTTTGGATCCTAGACAAGAAATCATCTACTGTATTTTGTTTTCCTAGTCTATCCAACATAGTAATATTGAATTCTTGTAAAAGTAAGAGCCATCTTGTAACTCTGCCATTAGTAACAGGTTTTTTCATTAGATATCTAATCGCAGAATGATCAGTATGGACACAAGTTTCATAGCCTGTTATATAATGTCTAAACTTATTGATTACATGAACAACAACTAAAAGCTCTTTTTCAGTCATAGTATAGTTCAACTCAGTGGGAGTAAATTTTTTACTGGTATAGTAAATGGCATAAGGAACTAAATCCTTTTGACCCAACACAGCTCCTAGAGCTGTATCTGAAGCATCTATAGAAATATGGAAAGGAAGTTTCCAATTTGGCCCTCTCAAAATGGGTGCTTCAGATATTCTTGTTTTCAAAGTTTTAAATGTTGATTGACAATCAGGATCCCATTTGAATTCACAGTCTTTTGTAAGCAATTTGAAGAGTGGAGATGCTATTCTGGTGAAGTTTTCTATAAATCTTCTATAATACCCAATAAATCCCAGAAAACTTCTAACATCTTTTTGACAAGTTGGAATAGGCACCTTGGAGATGACTTCAACTTTTGATTTATCAACTTTAATTCCATCCCCTGAAATATGATGTCCTAAAACAATCCCTTCAGTAAACATCATAAAGCATTTTTCATGACTCAATGAAAGACTTGTTTCTTTACATCTGATAAGGACTTTTTCCAAATTCTCTAATGCCTCTTCAAATGAATCACCATAAACTGTAAAATCATCCATATAGACCTCTACACAATCATGGATTAGATCAGAAAAGATTCCTAGTAGTGCCCTTTGAAATGTTGTGGGTGCATTACATAATCCAAAAGGAAGCACTCGGTAAGCAAAATTTCCCCATGGACAGGTGAATGTGTTCTTATCTTGATCTTCAGGTGCCACCTAAATCTGATTATAGCCACTAAAACCATCCAAAAATGAAAAGTACTTTTTCCCTGCTACAGTATCTAATACCTTATCGATAAAGGGTAAGGGAAAGTGATTCTTTAAATTTTCTTTATTCAATTCCCTATAATCATTGCATACCCTCCATTTACCATTCTTTTTAGGTACTATAACCAAAGGAGAAACCCATTGGCTATCTGAAATTGGATAAATGAAGTTTACATTGAGTAGTTTTTGGAGCTCTTCTTTCACTATCTCTCTAAGGTTTGGATTCATCCTTCTCTGAGGTTGTTTGATTGGTCTAATGTTTTCCTCGATGTAGATGTGATGAATGCAAGTCTTAGGGTCAATACCTTTCATGTCAGTATACTCCCATGCAAATGCAGTAGAATGTTTTTGCAAGATTCTGGTTAGCTCCTCCTGTTGTGATCTTTCCAAGTTTTTGTTGATATTCAATGCTTTTCCTGTAAAAATCTCACTGGTGGAACTACCAAACTCTTCCATAGAGTAAAGAGACATTTGTCTAGATGATAGATACTCAATGTCAGAATTTAACTGAAATTGTGTGTGGTCATATTCTGAAGAGGTTTCAAAATTTTCTAATGTGTTCAGAATTTGACTATCTTCATTGATTTCAAAAATGGTAAAGACAGGTTATATTGTGTCCTCATCATCGACCCATTCATTATCTCCTATGTCTGTAATTGTTTTTGTTGGAGGATACAGATTGAATTTCTTTGTCAAATTACCATCAGAAATATACATATCCCCTGATCTACAACTAATAAAAGCATCAGCTGTGGCTAGCCAAGGTCTTCCTAAAATGAGTGGGTGTCTTCCTAGATTACTCTTGGGAATTAAAATCATGAGATCTACTGGATATTCCCAAGAATCTAAGGAGACCGAAATGTCTTCTAATACACCATCTGGTTTGATAATTGATCGATCTGCAAGTTGCAATAAAGTAGGTGTAAAAAGAAGA
>APFE031554908.1:97325-111647 GCA_000404065.3 Pinus taeda
GATTATCTTCTTGTTGATTCCCTAATGTGAGATGGTAATTATAATAATCAAGTATGGACAAAAGTATTCAAGGTAATGGTGGCCTTTAAAATAATTTCCAAACTTCAAAGTGTTCCAAAGGTTTTCAAACTTACAATGATGAAATCAAGATGTGCCTAGATTCTAATTAAACAAAATAGTGAACTAGTGACTATGAAACTCAGTATCCTTGCTGCTGCAAAAAAAGGAAAAGACTGAACTCAAAGAAATTCAAAAAATATAAGCAAAGTAAACTAAATCATACCACATCAACTTATTTTTGACCCCTCACCATTCGACTCGCTCTGGCTATAGGAGGTAATCATACACAAATTGAGTAATCTGATATCTAAATTGCATAAAACAAAACTAAGATTAAACTACACATTCATCCTACAATCCCTCACCATTCGACTCGCTCCGGCTATAGAAGGTAACCGAGAATGATATGAGTAATCTAATCACTAACTTGAAAAAGTAAATAAACTAGTATCAAACTATACATTCACACCCAATCCCTCACCATTCGACTCGCTCTGGCTATAGGAGGTAACTGAAGAATAATATGAATAGTCTAATATCTATCTTGCAAAAAAGTAAATGAACAAAGCAAAAATAAAGAAATAAACAGTGCTGGAATTAGAACTAAGAAAACAAATCAGCAGAAGGACAAGATAATTCCATCATGTCATTAGTCATCAAAAAGCTATATGCACTGCCCGGGCTTTCTATTAGAACCTAAAATGAAAACACTGATCAGTTGACAATCAATTAAAAGCATAAAAGAAGCTATGGACAATAAATAACATAAATACCATGAGCAAGATAATATATACAGCAAACATCTATGGCATCAAGAGCGTAAAATGAAGAAAAACATAAAGCTATACAGCAACTACAGGACCTTGGTGTACAGGGGCCCTCTGCAACCTCGGTCAATCAGAAACTAATCACGGATTTGAAATCAAAATCAGTGTCTTCTCATATATTGCAATGAAGTCATCAAATAAAAACTAAGTCTCGGCTCGATGGCTCGTAAAAACAGTCAAGATTACATATCATCAGCTAGCCTATACACATACGAAGATTCTTTATTTATAGCAGGAAATACATAACTAATTCCTAAGGTCTGTGTTGGTAGACAAACACGTAAAAGACCATAATTGGAAATTTAGCAGCATGGTAGCTGTGGGAAGTAAATACAAGGACGGTGGTTTGTTGGATTCGGTTCACGGGCAGTCCCCAGGTGTTAGCACACCTCCTAAATCTCAGGATCTTGCCACACAATCCTCCTTGTGACGAAAAAAGAGTCCTGCCACCGCAAAATGCCTAGTGTTGACCATTGTTTGACTAGCTTTGACCGCGGGCTTCTGTGGATGATTCGGCTGAACCAAGGGGACATGTTCCATGTCCACATCATTTGTAGCTTGCCCATGTGACTGGGTTCTTCAGTAGACACCTGTAGCATAAACTTTAACAAAAAGGTTGTGGAAACTGATTCTGGCTGCGGAAAGTGACAAGATTCCGTAGCTGATTGAGCAAAAATCTAAATCAAACAGAAGCCACAACACATAGTTAGGAAACCATTTATATGCTCATTTTAAACTAATATGCAATGATTTGATCGCTTGGAGGTTCAGGTAACTGGAGAAAAAGGCTAAAAAGGTATGTAGGGAAGATGTAAGTTTGGGACTCAACAATACCATCAGATAAAGTTCGTGCTAGAAGACAACAGTAAGGCTACCTTCACAACTAAGTGGGGATGATTTCATTATATGGTAATTCCTTTTGGACTTAAGAATGCGCCAAAAATATTCTCACATGTAGTCATTGCAGCATTCAAAGAGTTCATTCACAAGTTTTTGGAGGTATATTTTGATGATTGGACAGTGTTTGCACTGGTAAAGTGCCATGTCGCTAGTTTGCGCTTGATGTTGGATACATGCTGAAGGCATCATATCACGTTGAACTTGAAGAAATGTTTGTTCTGCATCCCCTTCAGAATATTGTTGGGTCATGTAGTGTGCAGACAAGGCTTAATGGTGGACCCTTCTAAGACCATGGTTATCATTAACTTGGAGGCACCAAGGAGTTTTAAGAAGTTGCTCACAACACTGGGTCATATGGGATACTATCGAAAGTTCATTAAGATTTATTCTTAGATTACCGTGCCGATGGAAAAACTATTGAAGAAGGATGCTACATTTTGTTCGGATGAAGAATTTCAGCAGAGTCTGGATGTATTAAAGGAGAAAATAGTTGTCGTGCCGATCGTAGTATTCCTGGATTGGAAAAAGGAATTTCACGTGCACATGGATGCTTCATGTATTGCATTGGGAGTAGTGTTGACATAGGCCGGTGAAGGAGAATTGGATCATCCTATAGCATTTGCACGTAGGAAATTGTCTAAGGCTGAAAAGAATTACTCCATGACTGAGCACGAAGGGTTGGATTTGGTGTACACGCTCTAGAAGTTTAGACATTACTTGCTAGGCAGACACTTTAAGATCTATATAGACCATTCTACCTTAAAGTACCTTGTCAACAAGCCTGTGTTGGGGGCGAATATGCAGATCGTTGTTGTTGTTTCAAGAGTATGATTTCGAGGTAATTGTGAAGCCAGGGAGATCGAATGCAGGGCCAGATCATCTGTCGTACATCGAAACAAGAGAGGAGCCTACCAATTTAGAGGATGGGATTCCTGACGCACAACTCTTTGTGGTGCACATAGCAGAAAATCATTTTGAATACATTATCCACTTCCTGATGATGGTAATGACTCTAGAAGGATACACTAGTCAATAGAAGAAAGAATTCATGGTGCATGTGAAAATTTTTTCTATTATTGTAGGTCACTTGTATAAGATGGGATCACACGAGATACTACAACACTATGTGCCCGATTTTGAACGAAGTAGTATCCTAGTTAAAGCTCATAGAGGGGCTCCGAGAGGCCATTATGTAGGAAAAGCAACAATGTCAAAGATTTTACGCACTAGGTTGTGGTGGCCCACACTGCATAAGGATTCCAAAGCATATTGTAGGGTGTGCGATGCATGTCAGAGAACTCGCAGGCCATCGCGGAGGGATGAGCTACCTTTGAATCTGTAGGTATCATTGCAGCCATTTGAGAATGATCAATTGACTTTGTAGGACTGCTTCAGCCTCCAAGAAAGAATACGAGTGCGCAGTATATCATCATTGTGACTGAATATTTGATCATATCGAAGGAGACATAGCCCATGAAGGACTGTATAGGGGAAACAACATCAAAATTAATGTTTGAGTATGTGTTGACCAGGTTTGGTTGCCTGAAGAATTTAATGAGCAATTGCGGTATGCATTTCCTTAATGAAATGATCAACACACAGATGGAAGAATTCCAAGTTTATCATCAAAAGAGTATGCCATATAATCCTCAGGCCAATGGGATGGTTGAGGCATTTAATAAGATATTAGAGAACACGTTGACAAAGTTTTACAATGTGTAGAGGAATGATTGGGAGATGTGTGTACCAGCTATGTTATGGGCTTATAGAACTACTTGTAAGAAGCTTACTGGTTAGACATTTTTTAGGTTGGTCTATGGTGTAGAGGCTATGATTCCTATGAAGTATATCATGCCTAGTCAATGCATAGTGGTGTTCACAGGGATGGCGGACCATAGATCCTTAGAAGAACGGCTCGCACAACTGACCAAGATCGAAGATGATAGAGTTTTGGTTAGATTACATCAGTAGGTTTAGAAGGAATGTGAAAAATCTTGGCACAATTGGCACATCAAACTACACACTTTCAAGGTAAAGGATTTAGTTTCATTATGTGATAGTAAGTTTGATAAGTTTCCAGGAAAATTTCAGATGCACCAGCTGGGACCATACGTTATCAAACAAATTATCGATGCTGGAGCAGTTTAGCTTGTGAAATTGAATGGAGATCCATTTCAGAGGAAGGTAAATGGAATCTGATTAAAGCCATACAACGGGGATCCAGTCTAATGACTACATGGTGGTAGCATAGTCTTAGTGCTCCAGGTAGTTGTAAGGAGGTGCTGGACTATAAACTACTATGAGGGGTCTGCGCGAAACAGGAGGGTGTCACAGTACTAGAAGAAGTGCAAAGGGAGTTGTGTTATAGGGGTGGAGACCACACAGTGTAGAAAGAAAGTGATCGTTCCCATCACTGTTCATGATTTGACTACTAGACGATGGTTAAGAGGAGCGAGCGGTCGACATTTTAGACTGAATTTAAGAGTGAAATATTGGGAATCTATCACTAATATAGCATTTATGATATGGGGGGAACGTTCGAATTTGAATTCAAATTCACCTATAAATTACAGATGGTCGTCCAATGAGAAACACTTTGCATTATGAGAATTTCTGAGTTGTGTTTTCTGTTGCACATGAACTTTGAGTTCTTTGAGGATTTGCTTGCAAGCCCCATGTTCACTGAGTATTCTAAGTCAGACAGAAAGCTTATTCACGATATCATGTTAGGACCAGGTCCAATAGAAACTTCCAGCATTAGAGGGTGTATTGCCTCTGATGGAGTTTCCCCTGAGGTTGCAAGGATGGAGGTTCCAGCAACAGTGCATATGGCACCGAGGTCGCCTAGGCCGAAGCCTACGAATACTAGAGAGGTCCCCATGCTGAGGAAGGATAAATAAAAGAAGCCAATACCGATGTGTGAGTCCGCAAGGAAACATGTAGCTACCCAAGCCCAATGAAAATAAAATGTGAGTGCAAAGGAGGAGTGAGAGGTGGTAGATTTGGAAGCAAAGGAGGGTGCAGAAGACATAGATATTGATGGGGTGAACCCTATTTCTAAGTTGTTAGAGTATATCCCTCCGCGTGAGGGAAAACTAAAAGTAGCAAATGATGTAGATGAGGGATAGTTCCTCCTAAACACACCCATGTTACCGGAGAACCTACCCTTTGAAAGTCTGTGCTTGGTGCAAATCACACATCTGAAGCTTGAATATTGGGATTTGGCAGACCTTGAGCAATTCCCCCACCTTGCCACAGACACCTTCATGAGGAGGATGTTCTACTGGGAGTCTGGTGTCATCGCGATGGAGCCAGTGGATTGGATTTGCAGATTTAACAAGTCAGGGTTATTGAACCTGCTATGGGTGCCTCACTACCATTGCGCTCTAGTAAACCTAATTGTCATCAAGCAACTACAGTGCTTGGTGTACAATGGGTGCTTGTGGTTGAATGAGATGATACCAATCACTAATACGATGATCCATAGGATCAAATTATTACCTCATTCAAGACTGAATTTGGCCAAGGCATTTGGTGGAAATATGAGTGAGCACAACCTCACTGAGAAGACGAAGGACAAGTTCAAACTTGTCAAGAAGTCATGCATGTATTCCATTACCAGCATTACTGACCCTGCAGTGAAGGTTTCCACTCAAATTTTCATTGGCAAAGTCATGAGGAAGTGTTGTACGGATGAGGTACCGACACCAGTGGTCTCTTTGGTAGCTTGGTGCATGGAGGGCATATAGTTCAACTGGTCATGCTACCTATGTAGCAAGTTACTTGTGAACTACAGAGAGGCACAGGACCAAAGTAAGACCTTTCATTATTCATGGCTATTACTCTCAATTTTGTTGTTCACGTGGGAGTTGCCAGAGGATAGCCGGTTTCTTTCGATTGAGAAAGATTTACTAGAAGTAGTAAAGTTTCCATCTCTATGGGCCATAAAGGATGTTGCACAGGTTAGAGAAAGCAAAGTATTTTGGGTACTGATGGAGGTGAGCATTCACCCAACCATCAATCGAAAATCACGGTTCTCCCCAATCATGTTTGAGCAGCTATCTTGGTACATGGAGTTCAAAGCGGATTTCCATCATGCTTAAATCTAAGCGTAGAAGGATTTGGATTAGAAGTGGTTCAACTTACCCTACTTGGCTACGAATGATGCTATTGTAGAGGTCCTCAAGCATTGGTCAACAGACTGACATTTAACATCTGATCTGGCGGCCGGGACTAGAAAATATGCTAAAAAGAAGAAAAAGGAAGTGCCAAACTGAAGGTTCACCAGTTGGCTGAGAAGTGGAAGAAGGAGATAGAGGAGAAGGCCCGAGCAGAAGCATAGAACACTGCGAAGGAATAGACAGAACAGGAGGAGTGCGGCTCTGGCAGAAGTTAGAAATCTCCTTTGCCCCAAATAGAGAAAGAAGAATGGTCAGAGCAAGGCAGCGAAGACTAGTAGGAAAGCACTCCATTCTAAGTGAAGCGGTATAGGGAGAAGGAAAAGGAAGGACCACACAAGAATAAAAATGCCTACAAGTCGTCGCTAGATCCAATTACCATGACATAGGGAAACTTGGATGATATTGGCAATAAGATGTGGGATACAACAACAAAACTGTTGTGGCAGTTTGAGCAGTAATAGAAGTAGGCACTAAGTTCCATACAAACGGGTTAGTTCGAGCTGCAAATCCAAACGACTAGACTCTAGGAAGCTATAGGACAGAGCAGTGCTGCATCAACCGGTTTGGCATTGGGGACCACTCAAGTAGTGGAGATGGTTCAGTCAATCGATATCTAGGCAGGCATGCTTCTTGATGGAGCTTTGAGTGCAGAGGCAGCCACTAACAAGGCTATTATTAGCACTTTGAAGAATGTGGGCCTAAACTTGGTTGCGCTCCCCAGTGAGTTCCTTCATGCACTGCAAGTAGGTGTGATCGCAAAGATTAAGGCCCAAGAGCAGCACACATGAAGCATGATCAAGGAGTGCAAGGTCAATAATGAAAATATGTTCATGGAGAAGACAACAATTCTGGAAGCATGGAAGAAGGTTCAGACGCAAAATGAACAAATTTCCGCCATAGTGGCTAAGGCATGCCAGACAATCCTTGAACTGCATATCCCGAAGGAAGTGCCGGTGGACCCAAAGATCAAGAAGTTGGCCACAAGGGTGCACAACACAAAAATAGAAGTGGCCAAGGTTAAATTTTAACTGAACTTGAAGATAATAGAGCTCGAGTTGAAGTCATAGCCTTCAACTCCACTAGAGGTCAGAGAAAAGCATGAAGCCACTGTGAAGGATGGAGTCACAGCAGTAGACGATGTGATGAGGGATTGCATTGCACACTTTGAGCAATCCATGGAGGTCCTCATGGTGCTACAGGAAGATCATAACCTACAGAGGTTAAACATATAATTCTATGAATTGAAATAACATTACGATGAAGAAAGAGCGATGATGCACAGAGTTGTTATATCACAGGGATTAGCTACGTTGCATGAGGAAAAATAGTTACTCGAACAGATGGAGGCAGCAGAAAGGAAAGATGTGATCCTCAAGGCAAGATTAGGGCCTTGGCTAGATGAGGCTTATATTATCTCTTCCACCATGGAGGAAAATTTAGCAAGCATATAGAGAACACAGGAGAAGATCAAGGAAGACAATGCAAGATCATTAACAAAGCAGCTAATGGAGTTGATCAAACAAGTAGTCACGCAGAGTGCAGTTGAAGTAGCAGTGGCCCAAGTAGAGCTAAGAGGTCTTTGCAATAAGGTCTCCATGATACCAGAGTGAATTAGGGGTGAGTCATGGTATCTTTGTTGGCAGCTTATTGGGACAGCGTCCCCTAGGGTCAATTTTTGGGGCAAAATTCCAAGTTTTGGGGCAAAAATCCCAAGTTTTATTGTAAAAAGCGTAAAGTCTCTGTAAGTTATGGTTGCAGAGAACATAGAAAAGGGTTTTACCCTTATCTTATGTAATTTATGTTGGCTTTAGTAGATCTACCCATGGTTTGTGGACCATGGGTTTGTATAAAAAGAATAGTCTTAGAGAGTCTCAGACATAATAGTAGATATCAATGAAGATGAATGTAATGGGTTAGTAAAAGAAAGAGTGAAGAAGTCTTAGAGTAGAATAGAGGCTTTATAGCTGTGTGCACAGAGGCCTAGAGTAGAGCCCGCAGCTGAGTGCACGGACCCCTGCAGCTAAGTGTGTAGGGAAGTCTTGAGTCTATAAGAAGAACTGAAGTATTAGTAAAGAGATTATTCCAGAAATTACTATGTTTATCTATTTCCTTATGTTATGAATGCTTACACAATTATGTTATGATGAATGATGGGTTTATGAATTAACATTGTATTGATGTTAATTTTACATGATTTATCTTGTTATATGGACGCACGTAATAATAACTGTTTACGCAAAAAATATCTTGTTCCATGTTATATTTATCAAACACTTAAGCCAATCTAGGTAAACATAGAACTAGGAGTAGTCACAGGAACACATAAACGGTTGATTCACCTGGTTAGGTTCCACGAAAGACAGTCTTGAATGTTTGCGGAGGTATAGAATCTATTTAAGGGAAGTTATATCGATAAGCCAAGGTAGGCTTAGGGCATAAAATGACATCACACTCATATCTATGTGCAAAAACTTGGTTTCAACATCCCACCATATTGCTTTGGGTGAGATTTCAATCTGTGCTCCACGGATTGATGTCGAAAGGGCTAGTAGTGTAGGGATTTGTTTAGCAAACTTAACACTGATCCTGGGTCAGGACCCACTAAGCCAACAATTTTCTCTCCTTATTTCCAAAGGTTTTGTCATGTCACTAAGGATTTTATTTTGGGTATTTAGGTTCTCATACATTTCCCTCTATGTTTCCTTTAGGAGTTCTGAGGGACTTTAAAGGATAACATTCAACATGAGGTTTGTCTTTGGGAACCTGATTCATTGGAGAAGGCATTCAAGTTGGAAAGAAAAATTGAAAGAAAAGTTATGGCAACAAGAAATCCAAACACTCACAATTATAAAGATAGAAGTGTTGTTGCTTCTAGCCTTCCACAATGATCCGGATTTAAATAGGAATGAAAAAAATTATAGAGATAACCATAAAACACAGAGATGCATTAGAAATAATACTTCATTTCATTAATGTAAAATACTGAAATATGCTTACATACAGAAATGGAAATAAACCAGCTAGGGCGATGGTGGGTTATCTCTGAGAAGAGATGTGGCGGCTACATGCCTCTGAACTATGTTACAATGAGGTTCGAAGGCCTATTTATTTTTGAGAAACAATGGGAAACCCTAAACATCCAAAAACCTAACCCTAGAAGATGAAACGTCAAACTGTGGGCCCCGTTTGGGTAAATTGGTACATCAACTTCTCAGGGTCGTAATTTTGGCATACGATCTTTGTTTGACATGCACAATATCTCGTTAGAAAGATATATACGAGAACTATAACTTTGGGCAAAGCAACATTGGTTCATGGATCCATGTTGCTCCCAATTTTCCCAAAGAACATCATTTAGGGCTTCAAAACGGATCTAGATGTTCAGGACCCAAAAAAATGCAAAAAATAGTAAACTATGCTACAATTAAGGAAACTGAACAACTGAAAGAAACAATGGTGGGGGTCCAAGTGGACTTGGCGGGTGGCCACTAATATCCACCTAGATCACACAACCTACAAGGTTGACACCACAACAATCGGAAGAAAAAGGATAAAATGGCCTTTGTTAGAGTTGTCATAGCAAATACACTAAAGGTCATAAGTGTGTTGAGAAGAAATTATTTTACATTGATTGTGAAGAGGAGGAAGAAAAGGATCAAGAAGTGGATATACACCAGGAATCAACCCCAAAGAAAGAATAAATGAATTCAACCATATCTTCTAATGCATTGGCAGGAATTACCACTCCTTAGACTGTCAAGATAGAAGTACATATCAAGAAGAAAAAGGATAACCTCACTTTCGCACAAAATCGAATGAAACAACAGGTAGATCAACATCGTAGTGAAAGAAGTTTTGATATAGGCGACTGGGTATTTTTATGAGTACAACCATACAAACACATGTCCCTCAAGAAAGCTAAGAAGGATAATAAATTATCACCAAAGTACTATGGTCCTTACAAGGTTTTGAAAAATATTGATACTATGGCATATAAATTGGAGCTTCTCGCATCTTCCTGAGTGCCCCCAGTTTTCCATGTTTCATGCTTAAAGAAGGTTATAGGAGACAAGCCCCCAGTTTAAACAATATTGTCGAAACTTGATGAGGAAGGGAAAATCATATTGGAACCTAAAGTAGTCACAAAACAAGAACCAGACAGCTATGAAATCGATCAATTTTAAAGTATCTCATCAAATGGAAGAACTTACCTGCTAAAGATTCCAAATGGGAGGATGATAATTTTATACAGAAGCATCCAGAATTACTCAAGCATTGAGGACAACAATTTTTTAAGGAGAGGGGCATGTTATGTCCCTATACTACTAGTGTAACCCCTCATTGTTATTAGTTCAACCCTCATATTCTATTGTTGTGCCCATGTAGTCCCCATATTATTATTATTGTGCCCCATAGAAGCCCAATATTGTTATTGTTGTTCCCTTGCATTATTATTTTTATGTCGGCTCTGATTATATTATCACCCCTTAGACTCCTATATATAGAAAGGAGGCCTTGTCATTTGTATCATCCAAGAATTCTTCATTTGTGTAATGTAAAGGAGGTTTCGCCCTTGAAGAGGTTGATTTTGAAGTCATTGATCTATATTTCTTCTATTTTGGGAGCTGGTTAGATAGCATCCTTTGTTGTTCATAAGTGTTCAATGTTCCCTCCAAGGGCACGAATTTCACTCCTTAATCCACCTTTCCCATTCATTATTCTGAATCGAAACCTTCAAAACCCAAGCCTTCCTTTAAGTATACTCCTTCGAATTGAAGGAATACATCCTCTTGGTATCACTCCTTTGACCCGAAGGAATGCGCCTCCTTGGGAGCACTTCTTCGACCCAAATTAATGCACCCTACTTGAGTGCATGAGTGCACTTGAAAGGCACAAAGTTTCATCCTTCAGCCTTTGGAATTGCACCATGCACCCTCTTTGGTCTCTTGAGTACATGAGCACACTTCGAAGGTACGAATCTTCATCCTTTGACCTTCGGACTTGTGTCATGCACCCTCATTGGTTTCCTCTGAGCACACTCTTTCGACCTGAACGAATGTGCCCTCCTTGAGATAATTCCTTAGACTCAAATGGATGCACGCTCCTTGTTTTATTGAGCACATGAGTGCACTCTGAAGGCACGTAGCACACTTAGCCTCATCCTTTAGCCTTCAAGAGTGTGCCCTAGGCCATATTTCTCTCCCTTGAGTGCACGACACACTTGGGAAGCTTGAAGCCTTCCTCTTCGTCCTTTATACTTGTGCCATGCACCTTGCCATGACTGTCTCCCTCTCTTGAGTGCACGAGTACCTATTGAACCCATGAACCCTTTCCCCTTCAACCCTTCAAACTGTGCCCATGTTCACAATAGCCCCTTTTTTCCCTCTCAAGTGCAATGAAAGGCATGAACAGAAAATATGCATAAAAATGGTAGAATAAGATACATTAATGTTGATAATTGATTAGCATGATTGATTGCAGATGCAAGTATTCTAGAAACATCATAACAAACACACACAAGGAAGATCGGGCAAAGAGAAAAAACGAAGGAAGCTACATGAAGAAGGAAGAGTACACTTGAACCTTGATGATCAAAGCACCCGAAAGAATCCATTACATCATGGATCCTTTGGAGGGTGATGACATCAACGTTTGAAGTTTCTTGAAGAAATGAAGACATAAGTGGAAACCATATCAGCACTACAAAAAGTCCATGTCATTAGTCACTATTAGTCCTAGTAATCGAAATAGTAACATGTCAAGTCTGATCACATGATGATGTAGAAGTCATGATGTATTATTGTAAACATTGTAAACAAATATAGGTGGAAGTCCAAGAGTCATGTATGAACTAAAGAGTCACGAAATTCCAAAAGACATGTTTGAATATCAAAAGTCATACGTAATTCCAAAAGTCATTTGGAAGTCTAAAGGTTGTAGAAGTCCAAAGGTCACTAGAAGTTATAAAGTCAAGAGTCATGAGGATGTGAGAAGTCATTCCTCAAGTTATAAATACATCATTATTCCCCATTTAAAGAAATTTTAACCTTTGCTTCTCCCACAAGGAAAAGAGAGACAGAGTTAGTACTTTTGGGGAGCAAGTAGTGGCTCTAATGATCCGCTCTTGGAGCTAGTGGTGTTCATTGCATTTATGTATCTTGAGATTTTTTCTTAGTATTTAAGCCTTCCATAACAACATGTTTTCACACATGGATTGTAAATGTTTCTAAGACTATTCTTTGAATGTTTATGGTTCATGTTTACTTTGATTAGTACTAGATGAGTTGAACTATTTCGGTTACTCCAAAGGTCCTTATTGGAAATGTGTTGTTATGTTTATAATGATCGTCACATCCTTGTGAACTATTTCTCTTGATTTTAGACGAGTCTTTATCTCTCATGTGTGTCTCCATTTGGGAGGTACTATTACTTCTCTCTCTAGAGTCTCATTTAATTTCACCCTGGAAGTAGAAAAACTTTGATACATTGGCAATCGAACATGCACAAGGCACACTCGCTTTCTCCTTTATAAGGGAATTTGTAATCCCCCCTCATGCTTATAGCGAAAGCCGAGGCATACCTTTAAGTAAACGAAAGTCGGGTCATACTCTAAATGGGGCTCCTATTCCAAAGGGTTTGAGGTATAATTGGGACTTCACATTGGGGATACCTACTTTACGTTGATAGTATCCAACACTGTTAATAGTACCTTGACCACAAAGTGTTTTTCTAAATGATTTTCTTGTATTTGATAAGTTTGATGAGGAATTGAGTCATGAAAAGTGACTAATTGTAGGTTTTAACCCCGTACAGAAATTACTGACATACGAATTCTAAAACATAAAAAATAAATAATGCGATATCATAACACATAAAACACATATACACAGATATTTTCCCCTGGATCCCAAAACCGGGACTACCAGCTTGATTTTTCATTATGTTCCTTTCAATGTTATAATACATATTTATACATGCCGAAGCATCCAATACCATGGACCAAAAAACCATCGCGTCCAATACCATGGACCGAAAATCATCGCATCCAAAAACATGTGCAAAAATCATGCACAAAACCATAGGTGGGTCTGCCCAACCTAACATAGGGTCCAAAACCATAATTTTCCGAGGCGCTGCCTTGGACCCCATAAAGTGGGGTTATGGGTACACCTCAAACCCCATGTGACCCTCCCCCTCTAACCCCTGGTTACCTAAGTGGGCTAGTCGTGGAAAGAATATAACACAACTCGACATTCTCCCACTTGTTTTTTTCTTTCCACAAGGGGCCACAAGAGATCTTAGTCATTTTTCCAGTCCTGAAATGCCCATTGTCTCTCTACACCAAGAGAACTTCTCAGAGCTCAGAGATTTTGTCAATGCATCTACAGTATTCTTCAAAGTGTCCACGTTTACCAACAACACCTTTTTGTCTTCTATCATATCCCTCACAAAGTGATATTGAACATCAATGTGCTTTATCTTTGAATGATATGCAGGGTTCTTTGCCAAGAAAATTGGACTTTGGCTGTCATAGTCTATCCTTATAGCTTCCTGTACTAACCCCATACTTGAACACAATCTCTGCATTCAAACTACTTCCTTGCTTGCATGAGTGGCTGCCATGTATTCTACCTCTATAGTTGATAGTGCCACTACAGATTGTTTCTTACTCAACCAACTGACTGCACCTCCAAATAGTTTAAACACATGCCCACTTGTAGATCTTCTCTGATCTAGACCTCCTGCCCAGTCTGCATCAACAAAGCCATGAATATCCAACATTCTATCTAATCCTGGTCTTCCTTGGTAGCACAAACCATAATCACTAGTGCCATGCAAATACCTGAAAACCCATTTCACTGTTGTCCAATGCTCCTTTCCTAGTTTTGACATAAACCTTCTCAATACTCCCATTGCATGTGCAATGTCTAGTCTAGTACAAACCATTGCATAAATTAGGCTACCGACTACAGTTTCATATGGAACACGGGACATGTCCTCTTCTTCTTCTTGTGTCTTGGGACATTGTTCAGCAGATAACCTCACACCTACAAGAATAGGAAACTTCATCAGTTTACTATCCTGCACATTAAACCTCTACAGTATTATCTCGACATACTTCCTTTGGTTTAACTAGAGCTTCCTCTTTGCCCGATCCTTTTTAATTTCCATGCCCAAAATATAGTTTGTAGCACCAAGATCTTTCATGTCAAATTTGGAGGACAGTTGGGTCTTCAAATCCTGGATAATTTCTTTGTCATTTCCAACCAACAACATATCATCCACATACAAGACCAGATAAATAACACGGTCACCAATTAATTTAAAATACACACAATGATTTGCTTTGCTTC